>APFE030928040.1:0-58146 GCA_000404065.3 Pinus taeda | reverse complement strand
ATTCTAAAGTGAGTTATGTTCCCCCTTCCTCACTTTTTATTTACAAATAACTATAAAAGGCAAAAATCGAACAAAATCAAATATTCCAATTAGCCATAGCTAATTAGGAATATTACAGTCTCTCCCGGAAAAATGTTGCTTGTCCTCAAGCAAATGAAGTGATGGATGCTGTAAGATATCCTCACTCTCCCAAGTGGCATCCTCATCCGGCAAATTCTTCCACCTCACCAAGAATTCCCGGACCGTCCTACTCTGCAACGGTCTCTCCCTAGAGTCAATGATAGCCTCCGACTGCAATACCAAATGCCCCTCATCATCCATGGGTGGTAGCTCATTCGTCACGTTCACCTGCTGCCCCCATGCCTTCTTTAGGCATGATACATGAAAAATGTTATGAATATTGCTGCCTTGGGGCAGCTCCAACTCATATGCAGCCTGTCCAATCCTGCGTATCACCCTGTATGGCCCATAAAAGCGGGGTTTGAGTTTCTCAGCCGCCTTCTACTTTAGTGATGACTGTTGGTATGGCTGTAATCGTAGGTAGACCATGTCCCCTACCTCGAACTGCCTCTCCACCTGACCCCTTTCGGCATACAACTTCTGTTGGTTCTACACTGTAGCCATGTTATCCTTGAGAGCTCGGAGGATATCCTGACTCTCTTGGATCCAAATATTGGCTCTAGGAGCCCTGCTATCACCAAACATCACGTCGACAAAAGATAAAGGATGATACCCATGTAAGGCATAGAATGTTGACATACCAATGGACATGTGATGTGAAGTATTGTAGCAGTACTCCCCTAGATGCAGCCACTTCAGCCATGTTCGTTGCTGCCCACTGACATAGTTACGCAAGTAGCCCTCCAGCCACTTGTTAACTATCTTCGCCTGTCCGTCCGTCTGTGGGTGATAGCTGGTACTCAATGTCAACTCCGTCCCCAACAATCGAAAAAGCTCCTGCCAGAACTCGCCCATGAAACGATTGTCCCTGTCACTGACGATGGTCTTAGGAAGACCATGTAGCCTGAAGATCTTCCTGAACAACAACTCGGCCACCTGTGCTGCTCTATAGTGTGCGGATATGGCAAAGAAATGTGTGTACTTCATTAGTCGATCAACGACGACAAAGATACAATCCTTGCCCTATACCATGGGCAACCTTATGATGAAATCCATCGAAATACTCTCCCATTTCTCCTCTGGAATGGGAAGAGGTTGCAATAATCCTGCGGGATGGCTCATCTCTCCCTTATTCCGCTGGCAAACATTGCACTCCAAGATGTGTTGGAGTACGTCCTCCTTGAGGCCCTTCCATGAGAACCTCTCCCTAATGGCCCTATAGGTTTTGGTAAAACCTTGATGTCCTGCTAATGGGGAATCATGTGATGCCTAGAGTATCTTTTTCTTGAGTTGAGACCCCTCAGTCAAGAAGATCCGGTCCCTATAGTAGATGATCTCATCGACCACCCTGTACCTGTCATCTACCACCTGCCCATCTAGAACCTCACATGCAAATCTGTCCTTGGAGTACTCTACTAAGAGTCGAGCCCCCTAGTCTGTATCCAAGCTCATAAGAGACAACGTGGCTGGTCTATGTGAAAGGGCATCTGTTGCCACATTATTCTTACCTTTGACATACTCAATGTCAAAGTCATATGCTTGGATCTTACTGATCCACTTCTGCTGCCTCTCCTGTAGCTGCTTCTGCTCCAAAAAGAACTTGAAGTTGTTGTGATCAATCCTCACCCTGAACCTGTTGCCTACCAAATACTGTTGGTACTTAGCCAATGCATGCATGATGGCCAACACCTCCTTGTCATATATGGAATACAACCTTTCGTGTGGAAGGAGCTTCCAGCTCTCAAATGATATAGGGTGACCTCCCTGCATCAATACTGCGCCGATCCCATCTCCCGACGCATCACACTCCAAGACAAATGGCTGCGTAAAATTTGGTAACGCCAGCACCTCCTGGATAGGCCGCTCGATCTCATCCCGATAGGCCTTGGGGTGCCTATAAGGGGTGGTGATCACTGCCTAGATGCCCTGCTCAAGCTCGATAGTGTGCTCAAATCCCCGATCCGGTGGCTCTCCTGGTGGAATCTCTCCAAACACTATGGCATATCGATCAAGGATGGATTGGACCTCTAGATGTATTGTTTGCCTTGTAGTCCCTGCCTCTGATGCATGCAACTCCACTGCCCACTCTATGTCTCCCTTCCAGAACACTGCCTCCATCCGATGAGCCGACTCCGTCTGAGGCGGATATGTGTGTTGTCCCCATATCTTCTCATGCCTCCCTGTCTTCTCATCATCCCACTCCATCTCTAGGGCCTTCCAATCCGTCGTGACCTTCCCTAGAGTAATAAGCCACTTAACACCTAGTATCATGTTGATGTCTGGAATATCGACCACAAAAAAGTGGTCAGTCAATGTGTCGGTGCCCATCATCACTGAAAGCTCTGGAACATAACAAGCACACGTCATGGTCTGATCTCCTGGGACCAAGACTGAAAACCCATCAAAGCTCTCTGTTTGTATACCTCTCCGCTCAACCATCTAGGCATCGATGAAGTTGTGGGTTTCCCCACTGTCAACCAAAACTGATACGCGCTGACCACGTACTGTCCCTCATACGCATAATGTCAGATACTTGGGAACTCCTCGCAACACTGCAAGGGCCCCTTTGGTGGGTGCAAAAGATGCACCACCTGCTGGTGGTGGTGGAGGTGGCAAAGGTCCCTGTATGGCATGGCTATCTCCTGCCTCCACATCCTCCTCGTCATCCTCTTCTCTGCTGCTCTCAGAGAAGACCTCAATAAAATGTGCTTTACCAGCAACACATCTATGTCCTGGTGCCCATGGCTCCTGATAAGTGAAGCACAACTGCTTCTTCTTCAACTCCCTCCTGTCATCATCGTCAAGATGTACTCGTCCTGGATTCCCCTTTGGAGGAGGAATCCTCACATCCTTCCCCTTAGAATGAAAAGTATGTCTCTGGGGGTAAGGTGTCCGAGTCCTAGGTGAGACATCCTGTAAATCCCGGGTCCTGCTGATAGCGTCCTGGAGTGTGGCCGGTTTAGTGGATCGGACTAAACCCCAAAGTGGCTCTGCTAACCCCTCAACATACATATAGACCCTCCATGCATGGATAGGTCTAGCACCATCACAGAGACCCTCAAGCAATCTGCAATGTAGGTCTCTGGGCTCCCTGTCTGTTTGAGCCTTGTCAGCTCAACAAAATGCTGCTCTGGATCCCTCTGATCAAATCGCTCCATCAGTCTCCTGGTAAACTCGGCATATGTTGTCACTGTGGAGTGCCATGGTGTAACCATCCCATGAAACCACCAATCCCAAGCCTCACCATCCAAATGCAATGTTACCACCTTGATGGCCTCTATCTCCGACATCTGGTTAAGCTGGAAATAAATGTCCAGCTTCTCCACCCAAGTCTTTGCTGAACTATTTGATGAACCATAAAATGTAGGCAAGTAGAATCTACTCGCTGCACGAGGGGCGTCACCATCATGGTAATGCCGATACCCTCTGTGATGGTCGTGGGGTCTGTTATCTCGTTGGAGCTGAACAAAATCTCTAAATGAGAGGGCTTCCATGAACTCTTGCCCATAGGCCTAGTACTCTGCAAAATAATCGCCCATATGTTCGGGCTCTGCCTCCTGCTGGGCTACGACCCCCGTGTTGGCTCCTAAGAAAGTGGGCATGGTAGAGCGTGTAGGGGCATGTGAGGCCACCTGCTGCGCAGTATCACACTGCTCTGGCAAATGGTGGGATGAACCTGATCCCTCACCAATATGAAAAACTCGTGGGCTGTCACGCTGTCTAGCCTCTACTGTTGTGAATCTCTGCCCCATCACCTCAATCTGCCTCGACAGATCCTACACTGATTTGAGGAGCATATCCGCAAATCTCTTCCCGTCATCATCTGCCATCGGATTCTCCTGCTCCGCGTCCACCACAAGCTCCTCCTATTTTGTGTCCACCACCAGAACAAAGTCTCCCTCTCCATAAGTGTTCTCCAACCTACACCCAGTGTCTTTGTATCTCTAACCTCTGTAACAGATATAGGGTTTTTCCCCCGGTGTCATAGATTGCTAGCTCCATAGGCTGAGCCAGATCTATGCTCTGATACCACTCTAATATTCCTAACCCAGAATATTCCTCAAACCCCGGCAAACACTCCAACCAAATATGTGCAAATGATATAATAACCCATAAGTGATAAAATAACAGTGGAACATCATATAATAATGTAAACCGGGAATATAAGCGGATACACAAGAAATGCAGCGAGAAATGCTAAGCCATTTTATTACACTGAGCAATAAATGAGTACAAGAGGTGATTAGACAAATGGCACCTCGACTTGCACAAGGCAAGTGAAGAAATACTCTCAGAATGACAAGAATGCCCTCTCTGCGTGGATGCTGCTGTTGTGCTGCTAGAAAACAAATGAACATTTGGGGCTGCTGTTGTGCTGCTAGAAAACAAATGAACATTTGGGGCTTCCCCTCCTCGAAAAAAGCTGAAACTCTGGATT
This sequence comes from Pinus taeda, assembly GCA_000404065.3. NCBI lineage: Eukaryota > Viridiplantae > Streptophyta > Pinopsida > Pinales > Pinaceae > Pinus > Pinus taeda. The sequence continues at coordinate 53,588 of APFE030928040.1, read as the reverse complement.
CGAGCTCTACTCAAGAAACCCAGAAAAACCCAAAAAGCTTTCCTGGAATGACCTCACACTGATCTGCATCCTAGCTGCTGGGAAAATGCCGTGCTATTGTTGCTGCTGGAAATCGAATGAGGATTTGGGGCTGCTCCCCTCCTCATAAAAGGCCGAAACTCTGGAATCAGACTCTACTAAAAAAACCCAGAAAAACCTAGAAAGATTTTCTAAAATAGCAAACCCCCGAAAATCACCCCCTTGGGGTTCTGCGCAGTTCCTCAAAGACGCTAATGAAACTGCTACTGAAACTATTGCTGAAATGCTGATGAAACTACTGCTAGAATGCCAATGGAAATACCTTGCCCGAGTAGACACTCGAAGTCCCCCGGGGCTAAAGGTGAGATCTACGAACGGAGACACTCAATGCACTGAATAGTGCTGCAGACTAGCTAAACAACCAGCGTGCTCTAAGTCAAAATGACTATCACAAATGCTCATAACCAGAATGATCCAAATGAGGGGGTTCCTCTCTATTTTATAGCCTCTGCCTTTCACAATCCCTAGGGTCACTTTCTCCGGCATGATCCCCTTCTTGCCATGTGTTCCTTCCCTCCTGTGCAGTCCCTCCATGTGTCTACGTGGGCCCCATTTCTGTGTCCCCCTTTGGCCCCCTTTGTTCCTCCTTAAGTCACAACGTTGTGCTACCTAGGAAGTGACTTTTTATTCTAAAGTGAGTTATGTTCCCCCTTCCTCACTTTTTATTTACAAATAACTATAGAAGGCAAAAATCAAACAAAATCAAATATTCCAATTAGCCATAGCTAATTAGGAATATTACATCATTACCCTTGTAACTTTGCAAAATTCATAATAAACTTGATGAAATCTAATATGGAGGCCAATGATGTTAATGTGAAGCTGAGAGGAAACATGAATGGAAGCTTTGCAATTCATTATTTATTTTTTATCTTTGAAACTTTGCAATTTGTTATTTATTTAAAAATAAAATAAAATATAGAATAGTTTACTATATCCAAACTTACCATGTATTAAATATAATTAATTGTTTATTTTTGGAACTTTGCAATTCATTAATTAATTATTTGTTTATTTTTAAAATATGTAAGTCTTTCATTGTTTTTTTTTTGTAAGCTAACATGGTACCATTCTATTAATTTGAATTAAAGCCTGTACAGACATACAGTGGCCTCAACTCGCCCCGAAGGGAAACCGGGTATGTTGGTCACCTTAGGTTTTTAAATGCCATCCAAAAACAGGAAATACTGAGCCTACTTGTCCAAGTTAGATATACTAAACATTCACAAAGACTGACACTGTTTCTTAACTGCATTATAAAATCAAAAGGAGAGCAAGCTCTCAACATCCTAACTAAGGAGACGTCATACACCTTTGAAAAATCATTCTGCCATGACACCCGGCTGTTTATCTTCCTCCTTTGCTCCAGGAACAAGCTTCTTTAGTTGCTGTTGTATCTCGTCAAGCTTGCTATCCTACATAAGAAGGGTTATCTGGAGGTTTTTCATCTCTTTCTTCAGGTTTGGGATCCCCTGAGCCAATTCAACCATCTCCATAGCTACCTGTTCCATGGCTTTTGCCAACAGCCTCTTCATTACCCAATACACATGGAGGGCTTGCTTGTACAAGGACATACGTCCTCTGATGTTCCCCGGGTCTAGCAGAAGATATTCCCAATCTTCCATCTCGGGCTTCGACTACTCCTGAGTTGCCTCGTCCTCCAGCTGCTGAATTATCCTCCTGATGTCTGCGTTCATATCTTCACTGTACACCATCTCCGCCTGCTGAACCTGACTCCTCAGCGTCCTCCTGCCCCCTCTTTTCCTTGCCGGTGGAGGGGAGCTCCTTTCCTGATGATCAACCTGACGGCCTCTCCCTCTACCTCGACGGCCTCTTCCCCATCTAGCGCCAGCTTTGATGCCTCCCTTACCCTTACTTCCTTGGTCCGTTATGCCTGAGGTGGCTCCCAGGCAGCCTTTCTCTCCTCGACCTCTGGCTCTCTTCTCTCGAGTTCCTACCTCTTCTGGTTGCCTGTCCTTCGGAGGCCTCCCTTTCACCATTCCGGGTCTCCTCGTCTGCATTTGGCAGCCATGATCTGGACTGTGCGCCTCCTCCTTGCCCACTTGGTTCTGCTCCATTCCTTACTAGGAATCAACCAAAATTCCTCCCTTCCCCGTGGCACTTCCTCCTCTGCCCATAACACTCCCTTATTTCCTCATTTTTCTCTCCGCTACCTTCCACTTAGTTTTCCTAGGGACGAGAGGCCGACCTCTCTGCTGTCTCCTCTCTGCCTTAAATTTTCCTCTGGTCACCCGATCCTTTCGTTTGTCCTTGTTCTCACCGCAATCATTAACTGCATTCCTATCCTTATACCTCCTCCCGACTCTAATTCCTTTCTCTCGCCACCCTTCCCTATGCTGTTGCACTGCCTTCCTCTGTCGCCTGCATGTGCCATAATTACCCACTCCTCCTCGGTTTTAGCGTTGTGCCAGCTAAACCTTGTCCCATCACTAGCGCACCGTCTCCTACACCACCTCTGGCCTTCATGGTTACCTCTCCGCTGCTCTTCACAATGATGCTCGGTTTGTCACCCGTCCTGTCCACCTGCAATGATCTCCGTATGCGAGGTGGCTTATCATAGCCCCTCCCTGTCATTACTCTAATCCCGCTCTTCGCCTTCGTTTTCACCCCGATCGGGGACATGTAAGTCTTTCATTGTTAAAGCATAAATGATGAGGTTTAAACTCAATATCGGTGATTTTGGTAGTAAATGTAATTTTGAGAGGATAGATAATAGGTATGCTTTTAAGTTTACAAGCACACAATGAATTAGGTGGAGAAGTTAGAAGATGACCCATTGTGCTTTAATTTAGAGGTTTGTATCTTTGTAAAAGTCTGCACACTCTTGTGCTATAAGTTTGCGGGCATGTATGAATTGGTTGAACAAGTTAAAAGATGGGTCATTGTGTTTTAAATCGAATGGTCATGACTTGTTCGGTTCCATAAAGATTTAGAGCTTGTATTGGTATGCAAACCCTTATGCTCATTTATAAATGAGGATAGTATGACACATCACCATCATTAGAAAATAAGATTGAAACCAACTAAATAAATCAAAATGTAAAAAAAAAAATCAAAAAATAAACAAATTAAAATATTTCAAAAATAAATTAATTCTATTTTGTAATGTGAACTTTATTATTTGTTATTTAAGTTTTGGTCAAATAGTAGACTAATTCATGGTCAAGAAAAAAATCAACGCGTTATCACCTGCCTTGTGGAAAGGATAATAATGGCATGTATTTTTTTTTTTTTTGCATATGATCAAAATTTTTCTCTATTATAAATGATATATTTTATTGATAATAATACATTTACAATTATTTAAGGATTTTGTTAAGAATAATAATATGCTTTCAAACATATTTTGTAGAATCCATATACCTCTCAAACATATGTCACTTATATTCATGTAAGGTTTTAAAGGCATCCATCAAACTAATGAGATGATATGCTTTCCTTGAAGTGGATTTCATTATTGTTGAGATGTGAAAACATTTATGGACCAAGGAACAAAATATAAAGACATGGACATATGCTATATAATCCATATTCCCTTAAACATATGTTAATTATGTTCATATAAGGTTTTGATGACTTTTACTAACTAATTTGATGATAAATTCTACATCAAGTGCATTTAATTATTTTCATGCTATAAGAGTAGCTCAAAGATAAGTAACATTATGCTATTTCTTTATTTTATATTAACTTGTCTCTCATGATGAGTAATTGATGTTTGCAAACTCCTATGTTCAATGAAGCTTGAAATTAATAAATCTCTGAGTGATGGGATTGCCATGAAATCAATAAGATAATGTATCATTAATGAGGCTATTATAACAAATTACTACTTTCCCTTCCCTTATCTTATTGAAGGAATACAAAATATTACTCTTTAGTTGAAGTAATCATTCTTTTGAAAAAAGCATTACATATTATTGTGAGAGAAAATATATTATTTTGTGAAACAAAGAGAGTTACAATAATTAAGCAAAATAAAAGGAAATTTTAGTTCTAAATAAGTAAAATATGCTAAACATATGGACCTTTTCTTTAATTTAAAGGGGATCAACATCTTTAGAAAAATTTAAAGTTGGTTTTAACTAGTAAATCCAATTCATGTTTAAAAAACTTCTAGATTACCATAAAAAAAACTAGGAATGGTTTCTAATGAAAAGTAGCTTACACTAATGTTTTCACATGAAACCTATTACCAAGTGCTAAATTATGTGTAGTAATAGTTTGTAACTTTGTTTAATTATCCAAATCCTAAAGAGGGGATATTTCCAAAAAGGTAAGGGAAAAAAATAAAGTTAAACGTGACCTCAAACCATAACCAAAAGTCTTTCAAACAAGCATTTCCAAAGGAAATTCTCTAACTACAAAACATACAGATAGCATTTGTAACATCAACTTTATAAGCTAAACTTTGATGGAGTATAAGTTACTCTAATGCTTTGCATTTAAATGAAAATTTATATTTTGGATGACAAGTACACCTCGTTCAACAATATGTTTCAAAATACTTAACTGTAAACTTTTGTTCAAATAAAACAACTTCAAAAATGTCTTACAAGATTTTAACTTAAACTTAAACTATACCTTACAATAACTAATTCAATGCATTTACTATATAATCATACAAATTTTTTCCACCATTTTATATATATATATATATATAAACTCTTACTATTATATTTTAAAACAACAATACATATGAATTGTAAAATTGTTTAGATTATCTAAATAATTTAAACTTCAAAACCTAAATTATATTTAGAAAAACTCTCCACTAATTTATTTCCAATCCAATTTAATCTATACACTTGCATTTTGGAAAAGCAACATTCTAATCATTCTCCAACCACCTAAATTCTTCAAATGATTATAATTAGATATCATAAAATACATGTATAAAAAATAACAAATTTTAAAAATCAAGGTATTCCAATATCAAATTTAATCAATATATATTATTGTAATGCATATAATGTCAAATTTTTTTAAGTGTTTTAGATTTTATATATAATTGTAAACTCACTTAAATGTAAAATTATTAATTTAAACAAGCTATTATTTAATCTATACACTTGCATTTTGGAAAAGCAACATTCTAATCATTCTCCAACCACCTAAATTCTTCAAATGATTATAATTAGATATCATAAAATACATGTATAAAAAATAACAAATTTTAAAAATCAAGGTATTCCAATATCAAATTTAATCAATATATATTATTGTAATGCATATAATGTCAAATTTTTTTAAGTGTTTTAGATTTTATATATAATTGTAAACTCACTTAAATGTAAAATTATTAATTTAAACAAGCTATTATTTATAATTAATATTATGAATTAAATATTTATCAAAATTATATTTTATATATAATTTTAATTAATAATATCACAATTTTAACAAAATGGTTAAAATGAGTAATCTTAAACAAAACACAAAACACAATTTGACAAATTATTATTAATAATTAAATTTCATTTAATTTATTTTTATATTAATAAAAAATAAACAAATAATAAGATGAATATTTATCTCATTTATGCTTATTTTATTTTGATATTAATGTTAGATACAATTTAATAGTGTTACTTACAATTTAATAATGTGCCATACATTAAAAAAGAAAGAGTTACTAACAATGCATTTTCAAATCCATGTTCGTCATAATGTTTCTATACAGTGATGATATTTTTTTTTAATATTGAAAAAATGGTTGATGTTAAAGTAAAGCTATTTATGGGGAACCATGTCAATGGTCATTGACTAAGTTGTGTAGTGGAGCATTGCCTATTCACCGCAAGGGATTCTCGTTCATAAAATGAATCCATATATAAACAAGAGGGGTTGCACGACAACTAGTCCCTGCCCTAAGCTGTTGTTGGTTCAAGCTGCACCCATTGAACCAGTAGCATGATGGCACAAGTAGCATAAAATGCAAAAACATGAATCTGAAAATAAGATTGCAGAAATGTACAATTTGCAGATCAGTAATAAGCAAATGGAGGTCTGGTTCTGATGTATGTTCCACTGCAGGGTGAAAACCTGTTTTTTTTCGCTGGGCAAAGGCTAAACTATTTATATTAAAAGGACAAAAAAAGTATTTACAAGAGGTTCACACCTCTGAGAGCGAGTGTTCAGCTCTCTGTCAAAAAATTCCCTATCAGCCTGGATCCTCTGCTTATACAAGCACGAGGTTACAAAACCATCAACAGAAAGAGAGTTAACTGCTACAAAATTCGACATAGAAGATAGACCAGATACCAGACATAGAAACAATACCCATTGCTTGCAACATAGACCTCTAGACCCAATACAAAAACAGGGGTGCCATGCATAATTGCATCCATCGCTGGTTGCCTCCCCAAGAAACGGAACCAAAAAGGAAGAAAAAGCCGCGCGTCTGAGACCATAAACTTACCCTTGACGCAACCGCCTTACTTGTTCTGCTTCTGCCTCTCCTCGGCTTCCCGTTCCTGAGCACATTTCTTTCTCTCCTCTGCTGCACGAACCGGGTCCCTCTCCCAAGTCACCTCCATCCCCTCCGGAATATCTTCCAGGCGATCAATGCCAGGCGGCAGTTTGAGCTACAGAGTGTAGTCAAAGGAGTCCTCTGTTTCTTCCTCCCTGATTTTGCTCTGAGGGGAGGAAGGCCTGCTGCGCTGGGTCTCCATAATAGCTTCCGGTGGATTCTCCGACATCTTCATGGGCTCTTTGCCTTTGAGGCTTCCAATTTCCTTTAGAGCTTCAGCTTGCTCCGTCGAAAAACCATGAGTGCTTTCCTCATCTGCCTTGCTCTGAAACTCAGGGCGATAAGAGCTGTCCGAATTATCCGAGGAGGGAGGTGCCTTTTCCTCAGTGTCATCCTTCCAGTTACCTTCCTCCTCATTCTCCTAAGAAAAAATGACCGTGATCATGGCTTTGACCACCGGTTTGTTTCTCCTGCGACGATAATGAAGTGTCGCGGTTTGTACAACATTACTGATGTCTGAATCCGAGTAATCCGACTCAGAGGAGGGAGGCTCAGCAGAAGCCAGTGGAGAGATGCGTCTCGGGCTTGCCTAGCCCCTTCCTCTATTGCCACCTCGCTGCCTATAGTTACGCCCCCTGCGAGGCCCAAGATACCCAGTGCGAGGCGCCATGATAAGCCCAGGATGCCCAACAACTTTCTGAGAACGAGGCCGAGTCTTCTTATACCTCCGTCTGCCAACCAGAGTGCCTTCGCTGAGGTTTCCCTGGTGGCTAAGCAACCCAATGTCCAACTTCGAATTCGCTTGGGAATAATGGGGACAGAACACATGAATTAGGCAGTGGATGAGCTCGAGGGTGAGCGTGCTTCCCTCAGAGCCTCCCTCCTCCACTCTAACATCAACAGTTAACCGTATCAGACCAGAGCCGAACTGAAAACCAAGAATGAGGAATGTTTGCGCCATTCTGGGATATCGACTGTCAGGATCTTGGGAGTTCCACAACATTGAAGAGCCATTAAGGCGATTTAAGTCGTTTGGGACAGAAACCAGCCCACAGCACATGGCTTCCACCTGTCTGGAGCGTGGCTTCGTATACTCGGCGCGTGGAGTATGCATTAAACCTTAATTGCAAGTAATAACACCCGCATCCGGGTCAGGGTGAAAACCTGTTAAGACCATTCATAGCGTGCAAATGTTTATCAGATTGTGCAAATCTTTGATAGCTAGCTAGCTTTTATACTTGCAGGTCCGTGCTCGTTGTTGACTAAACCAACAACATGATGGCAAAAGTAGCATAGAAAGAAAAAACATGAATTTGAAATTAAGATTGCAGAAATCTACAATTTGCAAATCAGTAATAAGCATATGGAGGTGTTTCTTTGAGTGCGGAAATTTTGATACTGGATTGAAATCAGATTGATTGTTACTGAATCGATGGCTGCCCAAGAGCTTGTTCTGATGTCTGTTCCACTGCAGGTCGTTCCGATATTTGTTTCAGAACCAATTTCAGTAGCAAAAGCATACGAGTAAAAAGAAAAGAAAGCACTACCAACTTATATTGAACCAGTTTATGACATTAATGACCAAGTAGGTTTTCATTTATGAGCCAGTGAAAAGCAAATGCATCACTTTGCCTACTAGCATTGCTTCCTCCAGGTCGAGAACCATATTTAGAGACATAGCAAATTCAATAGCTTGTCCTATATCCTATTCTAGCCACCCACCCTACAGATCTAGTTCCATCATATCAAGGTTGAGAAGTAGACCTACCTAATTGACCCAAGTGCACTTGTTGAACCAATTGATTGAGTTTACTCAATAGTTGGAAGTGCATCTATTGATCTATAAGCATCTAAGCAAGCAAAAAAGTCAACATATGCGCTAATTAAACCAATGGAAGCACGACTAATAACAGAGTAAGCAACAAGGGTTGTAGTACCTATTGCAAGACCCATTCCAGAGTCTGTGAAAGAGGCAGTTTCTCAAGATAGAGACCCTGAAGCACCCATAGTAAAGGGTTGCATTGCTATGAACAGGAGGCCATGTGAAGTAGCAACTATTGGTTTAGCAAGTAACAGTTCAGTTGGAAACACTAGCAACCATAAGATGGTTTTTCAGTCTTGTAGTAAAGAGCAACAAGTATCGTATGTTCAGTTGGAAAGGAACCAAAAACAAGTAGTATATCTGTGTTCACTAACAATACTTGTATTCCTCCTTGCTAGGGTGTCAACACATGAAAACTCAACTTAACTAAACCATGATTATGAGCTAAGATGATAGAAGCATGCATCATATAATTACATCGCTACACATCCCTAACTTCACAAAGAGTAAAAGTATAGCAATCTTATTTTGCGATGCATCCTCGAAAGATGAAATGTTGATTGGTGAAGTTCATAATGTCAAAAGAAATAGTTAACAGTTAGTTTGGTAATAGTGAAGAGCGAGGAAAGGTAAGGCTCATCTAGTTAATTCACAATTTTGGATTCTCAGAGGTTACAAAGTCGATTGCACCTACACAGGTTGGTGCTAAGCTACGAGTGAAACTAATGAGTTACTAATATAATTCACTAAAACTAGGTTAACGGATTAAAGGTCAATGGATGTTGTGCCTAACACTTTATCTGGTTTACAAATATGAGGTTCCATGCTATGGACTTCTAGAGACCCTTAAGCACTCGTAGTAAAGGAAGTATTCGAGCAAGCAACTCCAGGTTCTTTCATTGGAGATTTTGGTAAGGCATAGAGGTGAAGGCAAAGCCAATGACAAACTGAATACATATAACACAGATGGTGTTTAGTGACTATTTTCTCCAGTGCATACTGTTTTGCTTGGAGATTTGAAAACAAATCAATGATGCACATAGATGCAAGTGCAGTAGAGAAATTTTCCGTATCTATTCATGATGCATGATGAACAAAGTTATGCACTGTTTTGCTTGGAGATTTGAAAACAAAGCAATGATGCACATAGATGCAAGTGCAGTAGAGAAAGTTTTCGTATCTATTCATGATGCATGATGAACAAAGATAACTTGATGAATTCATTGGGACAATGTGTTGCAACTGATAGTTTTATTCAATCACAGAGATCAACTGGCTTGAAGGTACCAGCAATCTTATTGCAGTATCATGGTCTTAAAGTTATTAGGACAAACTTAATGTGACAAGCAACAAATAACACATGCCTCTTTGTTATGCCAACATCATATATTAACCATGTAGGCAAGTAAATTGAAGATCAACTTTTCCTCATCGAGGAAACAAAATTTGTTTGCTTCCATATTGTAAATATATGGGGATTTAGAGACAAGTATCGGGGTTTAACTTGTTTTCATATTGGGAATTTATTTAGGTATTTATAGACAAGTATCAGGGGTTTAACTTGTTTTTTGATTGGGCATTTATGTAGGGATTTAGAGACAAGTATCAAGGGTTTAGTTTGTTTTTTTATTGGGCGGATGAAATGTCAAATGTAAGTAATGTCACATATATTTTGGATCACCATGATCCAAGCTGATACCAGGAGCCTAGTCAAGTATTAGTCCCAATCGAGTAGTAGCCCATACATAGTGAATTGGTCTGGAGTAGCTCTGTGGAGAGCAGCCTCTGGCATAGCAGGTAGACCAGGTAGAGTAGATATGCGATTGCTAACAGATGAATACTTAATTTTCTATCCTTCTAACCACAAGAAATGCATAAGAGGAAATCAATGGGGAAATTTAGAGATAAAATGAGTGCATATATGCCACTGTAAGATGAATTTAGACCTCTGCAAATTTGGATCAACAAAGAATCAGTTCTCTAATAGCCCAAAATTTTCACCAAAGATGCAAGGAAAAAGAACTAACTCTTAAGAAATTATCATTTGTAGATCTGTTCTTTGAATGCCAAAACTAAAGTAGAGGTGCAATGTAGTATTATTGCTATTAGTGGACATACCTCAAGAGGGAACTACTGCCACAAGGAATTAGTTACCAAGATGCTACAAAAATACCAGGAAAAAGAACCAATTTTCAATATATCAGATTGATGTTAGAACCAATGCATAGATACTACTGTGAAGAGAAATCAGTGTATTGCATCCACTGCTCAATAGGATCAACCCATTTTAAGTCTGAAATCAGACCTCTGCTAACACATATAATCATTAACAAAAGAGCACTGTCAAGTATCCATTCGGCGAGGTCAAGATAAAAGCAGAAATAACCTAATATATATGAGATTGTTAGCAATGCTTTATATAAACAACTCTGCCAATTAGATCTTAATTAATGATGCCAACAAAGGGCATAAAAGAGTGCTGGAATCTAAACAAAAAAATGGAAAAAAGAAAACCAAGATCGATTACTTATCCTTTAGCTATCTAAATGCCACAATGTTGCACCAAGTTTAAATCGGTGATGAAACAACAAGACCAAAACTTATAATAGTGAGATCAAACCTTCAAGAAATTTGTCTAGTCCACAGTGATGAAACCATGCCAATGATAGTCCAAACAACAGAAAGAAGAGGCCAAATAGGCCTACGTTGAGCTGTGGAGGGCCTCCAAAGGTTTGCGTTAAGGATTAAAAGACAAATTTGAGGCTTGGAAGAGTGCGTGGAGGAGATAGAGGCTGCTACAGGCAGCGTTAAGGTTAAGGGAGAAGCAGATGAGAAAAAGGAGGGAGAAAAGGGTAGTGGAGCCTGGGCAGCGAGGGAGGAAGGTTTTAGGCTAAGCTACCAGAAACGTTCTAATCTCATGTTACCAAAGTCACCATGTTACAGGGGATTAAGATGAATCTGGCCATGACTGTTGCAAGTGATTCCTTACTTCTGCCCGTACAAATGAGAACTGATTGGAAGGTGTAGGAGTAGGTGGAAGTGGATGGTAAGAATGCTGAGGAAAAGACACATTACTGACATGCGTTTGTTGGAAAAGGGGTACACAATATTGAACCCCAGGGAAACTACTATGTAGAAATCCATAGGAAGATGAAGAATTGAAGGCATTAGTAGATGTGCAGTTATGATTTAGAGGCATGTGGTATGCAAAAGAGTTGGGTTTGATTTAATCACTCCATGAATGCCAGGAGCAGGTTCAACTTCAACCACTGGGTCTTTAATAACTCATCCAATAGCAGTTTTAGCCCACTCAACCTTAGGAAGAAATTGTTTTATTAGTTGTCATTAAAGAAATATCTTTCAATTTCAATTTCATTATCTACGATATATGAATGCGATCTTTCATGAATAAAGAAGTACTACTAAAAATATTTTTCGATGCCTTCCAACTAAGAAATTGCCTTCTCATGGCCTTACTGCTCAGATGGGGACCGATAAAGCTTTAGAGGCACAGACAAAAAAAAGAACAAACAGAAAAAGGCTTGAGAAAGAGCTAAGGGCTGTCAAAATGAAAATGGAAGAGAATGAAGCTGAGGAGAACACTTGGTTAGATCTTTTCAACAGTGCCCAATCCTCATCTCCATTGAATGTCACTCCTTTGGCAATGAAAGTAGGTAGTTCTAAAGAAATGGCAACTCAGTTTACCCAGACACTGCTTGAGAGCAGGATTACCAGAAGCATGCTTTAGAAGATTATGCAGGTCATTCCTGAGATAGCAAGATACGTATGGGATCTTTAGAACAAGCTGAGGGATATCACCATCTAAAGCAATCCTAAGCATCCTATAGTGCTATGATTAGTCAATGTTAACCCTGCTCTGGACCCAGATAGAGTTTGATACATCTCTTTCACAATCTTTGAGTTCTCTGATATTGAAATCACTCTAAGTGCAGACAAGGAATTCCTGCATCGAACTTTCCCATTGACACTATCAATCTGCACATGTACATGGGAAACATTTGAGCTGTAAGGGGTTTCTAAGATTATTGTTGAAGTGCCTCATCGTTCGATTTTTTTTTAAGTCGAGAGGGCATCTAGTTTCATGCCGCTATTCTTCCCCCTAAAAAGGTATTTCTATTTAAGAAAACCATTCCAAGCTTATTGACACCTGCCCAAAAAGTGTTGCTGTTCTAAAATGCGAGTAACAGGTGTTGAATTTACCATGCAATTGCTAAGCACCTAACTCTACCTAACCATGTTAACCAACACATATGTCATAGGTTCCCAAACATATGCCATATTCTCTCACTGTTCAGTTTTGATAATAAGGCCGACTGTTATTGATGCCACTGTTTCCACTACCACTGCTGTCGGTCACTACTACCATTTCCTCAACCATCGACTCCAGTTTGTAATACTACCCATCCTTCTTTAATTCATATGTATTCTCCATGCCATCATAGAAAACCTTCCTGTCAAACATCCATGGCCTTCCAAGCAATAGGGGATAGGAGTTTGAGATACTAAAACCTTTCTGTCAAACATCCACAACCTTCTAAGCAGGAAGGGATGGCAGTTTAAGATACTAAATGATTTCATAGTCTGTCGCCCGAAGTCGGCAATTCAAAGAAGATTATATGGATGGAAGGGGACCAATTCTTGCCTGGACAGACCAATTCTTGCTTGAAGGTATAGAAGATAGGTTCTTAGCGACCTCTGAAGAGGGGTATTCTTCTTGTTTCCTGATGGACAAGTAGTTCCTTCCTCACCCCACCTCATTAGTGTAAGTTGTGGGGTGTTTAGGGTAAGCCCTCCTCATAACACTGAGTGAGTTCGAGCTCTCTGCTACCCGCCCAACTTCAGAGAAGACCAGGAAGAAGAGAATGAACACCGCTTCAGTCAGGATTAGCACTGGCAGTAGAGACAAAGGACCAAGGTTAGGGAAACTCGCAGCTCGCCAACAACAACGCCCAACTTCTTTACACCCGTGGGGGCCAGATTGAGATTCGGTTTCAGGAAGAGTCGCATAACATCCATCCACGTGGATATCCATGCTAATGGATTTGCATGCAAACATTCACCCAGATCTACATACAGACATATACATGTAATCCATACATACTCTTGTAATTCCTTAGTCTGGTTTTCCATGCAATTACTTGCAACATAGCCAATAAACCAAATAAACATAGCCAATTCATGCAACTACCTGCAACCATAAATTAATGTTAACATTATTATGTGCAACCATAAATTAATGTTAACATTAATTTCCTAGTGCAAAACATTTAAAAAAATGAATTGTCTAAACCCAGAATAACATATAGTCCAGCCTCTTTGGTATATAGTCTAGTCTTTTGGCCTCGGGAAGAGGCCAAATAAGATGGTGAAGTTGAATGAGAAGAGAAATAAGAAATATTAAAAGAAACAATTTCGAAAAATTGAAGCAACTAATATCAAATGCTATCAAACCAATTACTATAATCCCATACCATTTCTAGATGGCAAGGACTAATAAGCGGATGTTAATTACATGAAAGACAAAGTATTTGCTTACAGGTAAGCAATTAAGTAGATGCTAATTAGCGTTCCCTTTAATCATACATTCTGGGCGATAAATGCATTGAGGCCACATGTGTTTTAGCACCACGGGTCAGGTCCTGCAAGTGCACGGTCCAACAAATGACTAATGTAAAATCATCATGATAAAATAAGAATAAAACCCAACAAACCAAACACAGTTCAAATAATTAAAATTAAAATATTAAAAATATATATTAATTAGTCCAAAAAAGATTAATTAATATTCAATGCTTGAAAGAATGCATTATCATGTGCCTACAATAAGGATAATAAGGAGACATACATGCAAAAACTTGTACTAGCCTGTTGAATTAAACTAAATGTTTTTTCCTTATTGTTTCATTTAACATAACATTCTTTTTTATCTTGTATTTTAATGCTTTTACTATTTCCATGAAGTGAGGTACAAATCTTCTTTCCAAATTAATTTTCCTTGATAATGATTGCATTGATTTTTTAATATTTGGAAATGAAATCTATGAAATGGTTTTTGTTCTTTTGAGTTGTATCATATATTAAATTTAGAAAAAATGAAGCCCAAAAGTCTTCTTTGAATTATATATAATTATAATTTATAATTATATATATAATATGAAATTATGTATTATTGGTTTGTAGATTGTTGTGGCAAGAACAATTCAAGAACACATTCACAAAGGATATGTAATCATTCCACTTCGGGTTAAAAGGGCTGGTCTCGCTTTACCTCAGGTGGTATTCCCTATTTTTATTCAAAATGCATTCAAATAAGCGAATACATCTAGGGCCATATTAATGATATTATAGAAAGAGATATAAAAGGTGAAGCTCTAGGTGGAAGAAACCTACAATAACATGTAATCAATGATTACAATTAAAACCGTAATCATGTAATAAGAACATAACATCCAATAGAAAATAAAATGACAATCTAAAAAAGAAAAATGAAAAGAAAGGAAGTAAATCAAAATATACTTATATCCTCTTACCGATATCTTATCTAAATGGAAAATGTATGATATCATGTATTATTATTTTTTCATTCACTTTACAAAAAGACATGTGTCAAGATTATAACCATCCTCTGATAATATGAATATCAAAAGAGAAAAAAAATATCTTATAGTTTGCAACATAACAATACTCATCAGGTCAATTACTACCATGTTGACAGATTTAAGATGTAAGCATATAAAACAACAAAAAAATTAATAAAAAAGGAAATAAACGGAGATATAACTAATGTAAATAGTAATCACACAAATTGTTGTAACAGAACAACAACATCATATGTCTAGAACTCAATTAACAACAAGACATGTACATAGTATTACCTATCTACTTCTGATAATATGTATATCTTAGAGGAGATGAGATAAAGTAATGAAAATAATCTAAATAATTGATAAGGGCAATAATTTAAATCATAATATTAATCAGCATATGGTTACACAGAAAAATAAAAAGAAAACTGCAAATATGTTACATTTAGGATTACATAAAATAAGGTCATAAAAGCATCTTGATTTGGTCTCTGTAGCAAGTGCAATCAGAACATCAATACACAAGTGCCTCTTCTCTCCCTGAAGCCTCTCCTCCCCTTTCATATGAAAAATGATGGTTTTATACAAAAATTTTAATAACCATTCCACTATTTTTCCTTTAACTATTTAATTAAATGAAAATAAAAATTAATTTCGAAAATGATCTTCGTTTCTGTAGATAGTTTGAAAACTTTAATTTTTCCTTATCATGGACTAAATGGTGTCCTCAATAAATCTCCATCAAATTGATTTTCCCATATTATAATATGTTCATAATCGATTTCCCTTCATCACATGAACACAAATTAGTTTTTAATATTTATTTACATGATGACCATAAATAAACTACATTAAGTGTAGTTCTTTTTACCTTGCTTCGTTAATGTCCTCTCAAAATAATTTGAGCAAACATTATTTGGATAAAACACCATTTGCATACCTTGTTTTCTTCGCAAATTGACTTAATTGTTTTCTTTGATTTCATTCCCAGATATTCTTCTAAAGTTTCGGGTCCTATATGAGTGCATGATAAATACCACAAAAACCTAAACCGCAAGAAGAAATTAAGTGAAGTACCCCAGATACAAAATATGGAAAAGTTTCCACGATTTCCCCACCAGGACCGACTCCCCATCTGAAGGGCCAAATACAACCATCAGAGTCAGAACAGTGAGCTGCGTAATAACTTCTAGATCCATTTGGTTTTCTTTCACCCTGTGAATAAAATATGGAATGAAATAAATTATAGTTATGTTAGGCAGTCGTCGGGTGTGGAAGACTAAAAAATTTCTGGCGAAGGTGCAAACTCGATAAAATCTAGCGGTTGAAATTGCTTTAAATCAACAGTCCTTATCTCATATCGAGTGGAAAGTTAGAGGTGGGTTAATGGCCCTCATTTGACCCAATAGAATCTAATGGTTGATATCATTTTTGATGAATGGCTCGTATTTCATATTAGGGGGAGAATTGGTGGGTATTTAAACCTTCTTCTTCAACCCGACGACATTCACACAAGTGAAGTGGGCGTCGAGCATTAATTTGATATGATGGTTTAATAAATGTTTTAACGTAAGCCTCGTTTAGTTGGATGGGGACTCACTACTGGTAGTTTCAGTGTTAAGAAGCCACTGAACTGGTAACCGGTGAAAAAGGTCATTAAAATACGGTGATTAGATATTTTAGTCCAGAAGATTTAGACCCTAGAGCTCTCAATTCCTTATGTCATTACCTCCCATTCGCTCCCATTCGTTGAGATTGGGAAATAAAGTGGCGAATCTACTTTCAAATTGGGGTAGCCAAGGATCAAACCTCTCGATCTCTTAGGACTGGCCTCCTCTTGAATGTTTTACCTGGACAAACCAATTGGAACATATTATTGAGGCAGACCGAGAGACCCCGATGGGTGTGGGTAAGCATGGGGTACGAAGCCTGACTTTAGGAAAATCAAACCATACAACATGATGCATGGAGACAAGTGAGATGACAACCATACTAAGTGGCGCTTACCGAGCATAACCATCGAGAATAATTCATCTATATGCCTTGAAAATTTAGAGCCCTTTTCTATATTTGGTTCCTTGGTATGGGAGGGTGGTTGAGTGGTTTCATTGCAGCTGAGTGTGCACAACCTCTTCACTTGTGCATGCTCACTAGTATGGGAATATTAGTGTCGAAGGGAGCCGATTGGCAGTGGAATGGTTGCACTACGAGCCTCGTTAGAGTTACAGTGAGACTGGTGTGGGATCCTGAGAGCGAGGATGGGTGTGGGTTCAGGGAGTGCCAGGAACAAATATTGAAGCTGTTGTGGTTCAAATCTAGGAGATAAAGCTCCGCCTGGGGAAAATTTCTTGTGTTCGTGTCAGAAATTTGGTAAGCGGTGGATTCCTTCATTGTTTTGTTTGCTTTTTTTTATTCTTATTGTCAATACAAGGCCTCCTCTATTGGTTTCCTCTTTTGTGAGGGAGGTTTTCTAAAGCAGGTCCTCATATTGGAGCTCTGGGGTGGTAGTATTGGGTGGTCATCTTATCTTGAAGGCTTGATAAAGGTTTTTCTTTTAGATAATTGGGTGTTGTAGTGGCTACAACCACCCTCCAAAATTTTGCCTTAGCCTCGTTTTGGAGCCTCCCTTCCAACCTTCACAGCAGCTTGCCTTGCTTTGTAAAGTTCACAAGGTTCAGTGTCTTTCTTGCACAAAGGAAGCCTGTCGGTCACAACTTGATCCATTCCCCTCACATGCTGTTCACCTGGACTTGGTCCAGCTGCAGGCTGAGCAACTTCCCCTTGAAAATTGTGCATTTCTAGAGGGCAACCAACCTTCCCTCCATAAATTACACAATCCTCTCTAGAAGCCTGTTGGGCTCCAAGATTGCGCAATCCTCTCTGGCAACCTACTGGGCTCCAGGATTGTGCAATGCTCACTAGTATGGGAATATTAGTGTCGAAGGGAGCCGATTGGCAGTGGAATGGTTGCACTACGGGCCTCGTTAGAGTTACAGTGAGACTGGTGTGGGATCCTGAGAGCGAGGATGGGTGTGCGTTCAGGGAGTGCCAAGAACAAATATTGAAGTTGTTGTGGTTCAAATCTAGGAAATAAAGCTCCGCCTGGGGAAAATTTCTTGTGTTCGTGTCAGAAATTTGGTAAGAGGTGGATTCCTTCATTGTTTTGTTTGCTTTTTTTATTCTTATTGTTAATACAAGGCCTCCTCTACTGGTTTCCTCTTTTGTGAGGGAGGTTTTCTGAAGCAGGTCCTCATATTAGAGCTCTGGGGTGGTAGTATTGGGTGGTTATCTTATCTTGAAGGCTTGATAAAGGTTTTTCTTTTAGATAATTGGGTGTTGTAGTGGCTACAACCACCCTCCAAAATTTTGCCTTAGCCTCGTTTTGGAGCCTCCCTTCCAACCTTCACAGCAACCTGCCTTGCTTTGTAAAGTTCACAAGGTTCAGTGTCTTTCTTGCACAAAGGAAGCCTGTCAGTCACAACTTGATCCATTCCCCTCACATGCTGTTCACCTGGACTTGGTCCAGCTGCAAGCTGAGCAACTTCCCCTTGAAAATTGTGCATTTCTAGAGGGCAACCAACCTTCCCTCCATAAATTGCACAATCCTCTCTAGAAGCCTGCTGGGCTCCAAGATTGCGCAATCCTCTCTGGCAACCTACTGGGCTCCAGGATTGTGCAATCCTGCCTAGAAACACTCATAGTAGGATTTGCACAAATTTCCCCAGCAAGGCTACTCAGCCCATAATTTGCACAAATCTTGGCAGTAGTCAGCTGCTCTGACCAGAAATTGCACAAATCTCCTGGGCAGTCAGCCTAGCTCCTAGCTAGAAATGTGCATTTCCTTCAAGTAATCGAACAACCTCTTGCATGTGCAGCTAAGTTGACCGATTCCCTCCAGGACCAAGCAAAACATACTTGCATGCATAGGCTGCTTCTCTCAAGGCAGTATGTAAAGGCATCCCTTGTCTCAGGGATCTATGTTTAGCAGTTGGAGGTTACATGCAAGGAGCAATTCAGAAACCTCCCACCAAGTGTTGCTTCCCCTAGATTTGTGGCATGCGCGTCACAACCTTGATGTTATCAAAAATCATCAGCCTGATGTTGTAGAACTCATTCCTCACATCAACCTTACAACTTTGACATCCCACATCACATCGAGGAGCAGTCAGCACATTGAACTCAACTGTTTTGAGGTAAGCTCGCTTCCCATGCCTTGTGTTGTATTTCTGTCGCTTTTTGTGTTTTCACTTGTGTGACTACTTTTTTCTTAAGTTCTTTGAATGCTTGCTATCGTTTACATGTATTCCAACTTATCCTAGCTCTGTTTCAGTTTTTGCTATCTCACTGTTGTCGTATGCATGAAACTGTTACATGGACATTCGCCCAACTGACGAACTACCTCACCCACATGCATGGTGATCTGTTTGTTGAATCTTTCATTCATGTTTTGCAGGCACTGTTAATCACTTCTATTATCACTTAGTGTTGTCATGCATTCATTGACTTACTTGCTTTCAGTTGCCTGTCGGAGAGTCGGGCCAACCTTGGCCCGGGCTCTGCCTTCACCAAGGCTGCATTACGCAATCTGGGAAAGGAAGGCTCACCTTCCTCTCCATATTTGCCCATTCCTGCCCAGCACTGGCCTCCAAGATTGTTTTGCGCATTTATGGAGGACAATGGTTTCATGGCCCAAGAAATTGCGTAAATATGTCCCTAGGTCAGTGGTCCTTCCCAACTGGAATTGAGCAATCCCAGTAGTCAGCAACCAAATTGAACCGTCCATTGCGCAATTCCAAGAGTCAAACAATATCCTAGTAGCCCAGACTGTGCCTTGTGCAGTCTTGGCAGTCGGTCTCCCAAACTCCTGGCCGAAATTGTGCAACCTTCATGATCATGCACCTAGGTATGTTGCAAGTCAGTTCTCATGTTCATTTTGGTTTTCAACTAACAAATTGCTTGCCATGAGTGTTTCCATGTTGGTGGGTCTAGCACCGTCAACATTGGGATAATTTTGTTAAGAGCTAGGGCGTTATACACATTCATTGTTACTCAACATGCTAGGTGGTTGCGCTCCCCCTCTTGGGTGGGATTAGTGGGCACTATGGTAACAGGTTGGGCACCTCTCTTGCTGGGAATATTTGGTGTGAGTTTTAATTGGTAGACATGTTGAGACAATGAGGGTGGGCTCATTGTGGAGTAGGCCCCTGTGGGAAGCTTGGGGAGTGAATCAACTTGGAAGAGGTGCGAAATGTTGAGGGAGCGGGACATGGAAAGCGAGGTGGCCCACATCCAAGCTCAGTCACCGGGCCATGTGGAGCAAACTCCTACATTGGATTTAGTTGCAAAACAGTTGAAGGATATCCTTGACAATCTTGACATCATTTGCCAGTAGAGGTACGATGGAATAAATGAGACCATTACTTATATTAATGATGCCTAATATACCCAGGGTGAAATTCTAGAGCGCAATGCTTTTGTCCGTCGTAGCCAACGCCACACTAGTGGGAGGCTGGATGAAATTAAGGCACCACTGACTCATATCGACTTCCATGTACATGAAGGGAATGACCCTCCTATGGTCCCAGGTGCTACTCATGCATCAAATCTCCCCCCTTGAAATGTTGTCTGCTAGTTGTTTTTTGTTCTTGTTTATTTTTTGGGCTATATTGATTTTCTGCCTCTAGGGTTCTTGTAAGAAATTGCAATATCTTCTTAGTTTTTGCACTGCTCTCTTGGCTAACAAATCTATTCAGAGTGAGGTCAGGAGACTAGAGGGCTTATATATATATATATTAAACATTTTATTTATATCTTATCATTATTTAATCTTCCACTTTTCCCATGCTTTTCCCCGTTTTCGTGTATAGCTAGTTGTTAGTCATGTTTAGTTACAATTATGATTATTAATAATGTTTTAGTAGTGTGTATTTTATGACACCTTAATTAGTGTTATTAATATTTTATGTATGTTTATTTATATGTGATAAATACCATTAAAAGAATAAAATAATAATAATAACACACACTCTTATGGATATAAGAAATTATCCAAATGACGTAACAAAATATCATTAATGTTATTTTTCATGATTGAAGTTTTTAATTTATTTTACTGATACAATTTTTGTGTTACAAGGGAAAACGTGTCAAATATGATTCTAGGGAGTCAATTAAGACAAGTGAAAATGTGATAAAGGCTAATGGGAGACAAAATCCCTAGAGGTAGCCCATTTTTCGAAGAGGATCAAATTTAACACTAACATGTACCTTCTATAGCAATTGATAATCTATCTCAGATGATGTAGATGATCTTTTCCTATTCTTTGAAAATACATTAACATCATCTAAATAAACAACCACAGAATTTTTAATCAAACCTATGAATGTAATATTGGTTTCCATTTAAATGGTAGCATTTGAATTGATCAAACTGAATGACATTTTATGTTAGGTGTCTGCGCTCATTTTCATTTTAAATGTAGTTTTTAGTTGGCCTACATGTGAGGCTAGGAATTTGTTATAACCACAAAACCCATCTAATAATGATAGCATTTATGAGCCTGAGGAACACTGTAAAATTTGTTAAATAGGAAGTGTAGGGTATTTTTCTTTGTTTGAAATACTTGTTAAGGTTTCAAAAATCAATTGAAATTGAAATTTCTTGGTTTTTCTTTCTAACAAGAACCATATTTGAAAACCATTGAGAATTACAAATATGAAAAATGATCTTTGCCTCCAATAATTTATACAACTCTGATCTAATTTGGTGCTCCATTGCTAGGCACATTTCTCTCGATATCTGTTGGAATGACTTTGCATCATTTTTCAATGGTATTACATGCTAACTAGTTTTTGTATCATAGGTTATCAAATAGATATACATCCAGGAGAATAGGTCTCATACTCCTAGAAAATTTGAATGAATGCAACTTTTTTTGAAGGTGCACATCTGGCTCCTTGATTGATATTATGAGGATTTTATCAGTACTCAAATTCATTACCTCATATTACATGGATGCATTATTCTTTTTATACTTTCCGACTCCTGTAAATCTATCTTAAATATCGTATAATATTTCTAGATGAATTATTGACTTTGGAACGAGGTTTTCAGTTGTAGATTTTGATCTTAGAGATGACTCCTTTATATTCAAATCATGCTACAGCTCATCAATTACAAAAATTTAAATATATTCTCTTTGTGTGAAGAATTCTAAAAAAAATCATCATCTTTAAGCGCACTCTAGTTTGTAATATTATCAAGGACCGAAGTCTTAAAAATTAATTCAACAAAGAATTTTCTAGACAAGAAATTAATAGGAATTGATTGGCATGTTGTCTATGATCATTAGTAATTATAAATTTAGAGGATGCCCATGTACCAATATTAGAGATATCTATAAAACTATGAATCTAAGCCCCAGGCATCCTTAACTTTCACAATGGTATTACTCTTTTTCCTCATTTTGGCATAATTGTGGAAAAATATTGTAGTTTCATCCTTTTGAGTGAACCATGTCACACTATTTTTTTTTGTCTGTTTGGCTTCTTCCCACTCCAAAGGTTCCCTTTTAGCTACTTCCTTTACTTTGATATTTCCTTTTGGCTTCTTCCTAGTTAGGAAGTTTTCTTTTAGCTATTTTCTTCATTTTGAGATTTTCAAGCTCAACTTCACTAAATTACCATTCAAATTATATTAAATACATTTTCTATACCTTCATCCAAATTCTATATCTACTCTTGAGAGTCATTGAATTTTATTTTTTCTTGGGTGATGGTCTTCCTTCTAATTCTCTTGATATTGTCACTAAATTGAAACATAACAAATTCCTCCAGTTGACTATCATAGTGTTTCCATTCTTTAAAAATAAATTATTTGAATTATGGGTCTCTCAACCCAAAATTTCTTGAACTTAAAAGGCCCAAGAGGTTTTGGGAAGGAACCTACTCTTAAATGAAGATAGGGTTATGATCAGTTGCACCTCCTTCTCTGATCCATGATTTTATATTAACCAAAATTTCAACTATTCTCTCGACAACAAGATATCTATTTGTTGTCATGGAAATAAAACCACCCACTATCTTGTCACTTCTCCAAGTTGGGCACGTCTTGAGAGACTTTATATCATGTAGGTCCAACTTGTCAATTTTTTCAAGTAAGTGATCAACATAGGTTCCATTCTACTAGCTTCTCCCCACACTCCACCTTGTCTAAAAATTAAGTTCACATCACAACCTACTATAAAAGTTGCCCTTCTAAAAAAATTATTTCCAAAGAAGGAGTCTAAAAACACTTCACTTGCCATAAAAGGATTAGAGACATTGATGCCATTAGAACAAATTGATATCATATGAGTACAACTCAACATAAATGGAATTATGAGTAAATGAAATATCCCTAATTTGGAGGAAATTGAATTAGCCCACCAATAGACTCCCCAATTTTCCTTCTTCACTAATAGCTTGAAATCCCACTAAGGGTGGCTTATAAAATATCCCTAACATTACTGGATGACATAATATATTCCTAAATCAAATAAAGGTCAATCTTATTTGAAGCAACATGTCTCTTCAAGGAGTTTATTTTGTAAGAATTCCCTAGGTCTCTTATATTGCAATAGAGCATAATATTCTCAAAGCCTTAGAGCTAGCTTTTCCTACTCTAAAGATCCCATGGATTGCCATTTTCTTACCTAATAATACTTCTTTATTAGCTCATTTCTTAGCACGAAAAAATTTCTTCCAACTTATCTTTCATGAACCCTATATCTCCTTTTGAATTCCTCCTCTCCCAAAAAAACTCCCTTCTTCTTAGCTGATCTAGGATGGTATTTCCTACCTTCAAATAAAATCCTCGTCAAGAGAGTATAATGTATTGATATTATTAGTTGAATCTACAAACTTCTTCTCACCGATATACTTTCTCCCCTTTTGTAAACACAACCTACATCTAGAGATGGGGATTTTTCACAAGAATTAAAACCTTTTGACCACTTTATTTTAAGGAAACCTTCTAAGGAAATATTTTTACTAGAAAGAAATTTTTACGTCTCATTATTTTCTTCTTGATCATCTATGTGATTTATACATGCCAAAGGACGTTATCCATCATAGACTTCTTCTAAACAAGGATCAATGAACCTACAAATTCATCCCTTGCTACTCCTTTCTCTATAGATTCGCTGTCCCTTACTAGCTTATTTTTCGGAATAAGAGACATAACTTTAGCATGAACACTATCTTAAATAATTTTTCCATAGTAAAGAAATAAAGTTCCTCTAAGATTTGTTTACTTTTCACCAAAAAACGATCAAGTGGGTTCTCTAAGGTAGTCTATGCTATTTGGCATCGTACATAGTTTCCTCCATAAGAGCTTGAACATCATCCACTTCATTAGAGAGATCCATCTTTGGTCATGTATCCTAACATGACCATACATACTGTGAATGGAATAATGAAAGGGAATATTTACAGTCATTATCCTAATAGAAAGAAGGATTCCCTATTTGGATATTGATTCCTTCTGGAGGATTATCACATGGATTCATTTAATTAGAGAAATTGGCCATAAATGTCCTATGAGGGGACCCAATTTTCTCATTAATAATAGGAAATTGGCCTAGCTTCTTCTTTATCAAGGTTAAGGCCTTATTTTACCATAACCATAGGGAAATATAACATTGTCTCATCCACAAAGGTTGAATATCAACTCTATCCCTCATAGAATAAAATATCAATATCCAACTTTCAAGAGATAAAATAGAACTATCCAAATACCATTCTTAGCTTGAATGTTAACCTTATCCTTCGTAGACTATAATATAAAAGTTATCCATCCCCTATAAAGGAGGTGAAAGATAGGTAAATAACCTAAATATTGCTTCCATACTTTCATCATCCACATGCTCATGATTTCTCAAAAGTTAATTTGCCATAAAATTTACCAACCAATAATGTTGTGTAACACCCCCTTCCACATTTACCCAATTTCACCAGCCTGCCAAGGTAAACATGATACAAAGAGTTACTATGACATCCTGACCTCCAAGCTCCAGTTAAGGAAGTGGGGCCTACAAACTGACCCCAAACTGACAACTCACATCATCCCTCAGGTCTATAAGATACTCAGGGGCCAAAGGACCACCGCAAGTGTCCTGAGTTCGGGCTCTTTTTCACTAACCTAGACCTCCAACCACATGTATGACAAGGCCTGGGTATGGTTATATGCCTCCAACTGCATGCACAACACTTCCTCCATGCGGATGAGACTCAAATTTCCCAGTTAAGAAGGTGCGATCTTGAGATTTGAGCCATGATTTTAGGCTAGCCTCCAAACCACTATCCATAATTGCCTTAGATTTTCTAGAATCATAAATGACATAATGACAAGGCTAAACTTGCAAACTTGAGTAAAAAACTTGACCTAGACTGACCATCACATACTAATCATTTCGTCAAATACATGGTAAACATATAAGCTACAAGTCATGAATGCATATCTGAGTGTAAGTCTTTGTTCTTTTGTTGTGAATCACCGATAAGGTCTAATGCTCTCTCAAGTAGCTACAACAACACTTGTTAGCCCGCGCATTTATCAACTAAACAAAGCATAATAAGAGAAATAGCTAGAACATGTTATAGAACCATGCCTATAACCAAGATATAGTTAGAATATTAACCATGAAAAAACAACCATCAAATCCACATAATAACAAGTATGAATTCTCATAAAACACAATAGGAAAATAACTCTTATTAAATTATGAAAAAGCCAACCAAGTTAGGGACTTCCACGTACCAACCGACCATAGATTGATCTTAGCCAAATATTTATTTAAGCTAATCACCCATGTGCCATATTCCAAGCATGAATGTAGGATCTCATGGGATAAACCAATACATAAACAACCAAGGGAATATAGAGTTTAAACCATCTCCACCCTCAAACTACCACGATATCACCAAAACCGGTCAAGAGATCACAACCAATATAAGCTTGGATGCCTCAGAATTACTTCACCATACCTTGATAAATCTTCCTGTCTCTACCCACCTATTGAGGGATTTCTGGAGAAAACCATCTCCACCCCCCAACCCTTGGAAATTTTCTTGAGACCACCTCACCTAGTTCCAAAATCTTATGGAAATCTAAAGCTCAACCAGAAAAGAATCCCATCACACCATGATTATCAAGGAAATGGCAAGGTAAGGTTGAAACCACTCTCAAACCCAACAAAACCAATGCCAATGACAACAAATGAACCAAATAAACAAATGCATGTACCATGCATTCACACATCATCTAGGAAATCACACATGCAATTTGTTACTTGCAAAATCCTCCTACGGAAGCTATGATCCAACCTTCTCCTTGCTTCCCTTTCTTTTCCTTACTTGTCTTCTTCCTTCCTTTACTTTCCTTGCTTTCTCCTCTAGTTTCTATTCTATCTCTCTGAAACTATTTCTAAATCCAAATTGACAAAACGCTGTAACACTAATAAAAAAGTTGTGAACTGATCCTCATAAGCCTTTTTGTCATTGAGGCCTCTATTTTCTCCATTTTCCTTCGTTTTCCAATCTCACGCAAATCTGTGTATCTTCACCTTACTTTTCTCCCATTTTCCTTTATTTTCTTAAATAAAATGCCAATTAATGCATCTTTTCCTTTGCCAATTTCCTTAGCCATAAATAAACAGAAAGTGATGCCCACTATAGTGATTTTCCTAACATTCAACTTGGAATACGTGTCCCATGATCTTAGCCTTATTCTTTTGCCTTTATTAACCTTTATTAGATTAACTTTTATCCTAGAGATTTTACAAACCCCTCCCCCTTAGGGGAACGTCGTCCTTGGTGTTCTATGACTCCTATGACCAACAAATCACTGAAAACAAAAATACTACTTATTGAGCTTTATAACACAACTCAATGCAATATTTACAATAAACAACTATTGCAAACCATGACCAACATTAAAAATATGACAATCATACTTGTTATTGGAGATTTATAACATAGCTCATTACGGTATCTACAACCATATACATGTATACATACATATACCGAAACTCATTTTCTTGACCCAACAAATAATGAAGGATACATAGCTTGCATCTGATCCACCATCTCCCATGTAGCTTCATCGGGCCCAAAGTGCTTCCACTGCACTTTAACTTGCTCGATTTTCCGGTTCCCGAGCATGAGCTTTTTCCATTGCAAAATGCACTGAGGCTCTATCTGGAGTTCTCCCTTTGGCTCCACCTCCAATACAAACCAATCAATAACATGATCAACATATTGCACATGTCCGTTAAGCAATGAAACATGGAAAACATCATGGAATTTCACTGTCATAGGCAATTCAAGTTTGTAGGACACTAGTAAAATCCTCTCAAGGATCTTGAAAGGCCCAAAATACGAAGGTGCCAACTTGGCACATGATCCAATCCTCAAGGAGCTCCTCTTGGGGTTAATGCACAAATACACATGCTCTGCAACTTGGAACTGCTTAAATACCCTATTCTGATCTGCATAACTCTTTTTCCTGTCCTGTGCTGCCTTCAAATTCCTCTTGGTAACTTGCATTTATTACTCCATCTCTGCCAACATATCAGGTCCAATCAACACCATGTTCACGGGATCACTCCAGTTGATAGGATTATTACAACTCTGCCCATAAAGTGCCTCAAGTAGACTCATCTTCAAAGATTCATGATACCCATTATTATATGCAAACTCAACTAGTGGAAGATACTCTTCCCACTTTGCTGATGCATGATGTACATCCTCAACATGTCCTCAAGAATCATGTTTACCTTCTTTGTCTATCCATTGATGATAAGTTGTATTGAAGGCCAACTCTATCCCCAAACCTACAGAGAACTCTTTCTAAAACCTGGAAGTGAACTTGGTATCTCTGTATGATACGATCTTCTTATAAACACCATGTGATCTCACTATCTTCCTGATGAAAATCTAAGTTACCTCACTAGTTGAATTTGTAGACTTAATTGTAAATAAATGAGTAAACTTACTTAACCTGTTAACCACAACCATGATAGAATCATGTTGTTTTGATGTGCTCGACAAACTTGTAATGAAATCCATGGAAATTACCTCCCATTTCCATTTTGTAATCGAAATCAGCTGCAATAAACTGCATAGATTCTTACACTCTGCTTTTATTTGCTGATAGGCCAAACATCTCGCAACAAACTTAGCCACCTCTTTATTCAAGTTCTACCAATGATAGAATTTATTGACTATTGTCAATGTCTTCTGATATCTTGGGTGACCTGAATATGAATTGACATGGAACTACCTCAAGATAAGATTCTTGAGCTCACTCTCATTGGGTACATAAATATTGTTCCTAAATCTGACCAATCCATTTTCCATGAGATGATACTCCTCATCCCTATCACCTGCACCTTGCTGTTGTGCCCTGTGTCTCAAATATTGATACCTATCATCATGCTGTCCTAATTGCAAGATCTTCTCATGTAAATATGTCCCATAAGAACTCACTGCTGCAATGTGATTCCCCTATAATCTTAAGCTAAGAGCATATGCAACCTTGTTCTTGTTTCTCTTGATGTACATGATCTTGAAATCGAACTCACTGAGAGTAGCTGACCATCTAGATTTCATGGCATTCATATTAGGTTGGTCAAACAAGTACCTCAACCCACTACGATCAGTCATCAAGATGAACTTCCTGCCAAGTAGACAATGTCTCCACATATTCAATGCATGAATGATATATGCTAACTCAAGATCGTGAGTCACATAGTTCTGACCGTGCTCATTAAATTTCCTTGACTCATAGCATACCACTTTTCCTTCCTGAATCAGGACTCAACCCAGTCCTCTCTTGCAAGGATTTGCACATACCACGAACTCTTTGTTTGGATATGCAACCTTCAAGACTAGAGAATTTGTAGGCAAATGCTTCAACTGCTCAAAACTAGCTACACGCTCCTCAGTCCATTCAAATTTCTTTCCTTTCCTCTACAAAGGTGTAATAGGACAGGAAATTCATGAGAAGTTCTTGATTAACCACTTACAATAACCTGCTAGTCCCATACATGATATGACCTCATCCACATTCCTAGGAGTTGTCCGCTCCATGATAGCTTTGATATTTTCCGGGTCCACTGTTATACCTTCCTTCGAAATAACAAGTCCCGAGTAATGAACTTTTGTCTGAAAGAAACTACACTTACTAAGCTTGGCATACAATTGTTGCTCTCTTAACAATCTTAACACTACTACCAGGTGTTCTGCATGCTCTTCCTCATTCTTAGAATATATCAATATGTCACCAATGAATACTGTCACAAACTTGTCTAGATAAGGACACAACCTCCTATTCATCAAACACATCAAAGTAGCTAGAACACCAGTAAGACCAAATGGAACCACTACAAACTCATAATGCCCATACTTGGTATGAAATGTTGTCTTGTATATTTCCTCTTCTTTGATGCATACATGATTATATCCTGATCTCAAGTCAATCGTTGAAAATATTGCTACACCTTTCAACTGATCGAACAAGTCATCAATCCACGACAAAGGGTACCTGTTATTGATCGTCACCTTGTTCAATTGCTTGTAATCAACCTGAGAGTGCCATCCTTCTTCTTTACGAATAATGTCATTGCACCCCAAGGCGATACACTTGGCCTAATGTATCTCTAATCAAGCATTCCCTTAAGTTGCAACTTTAGTTCAACTATATCTAGAGTGCTCATCCTGTAAGGTGCCTTTGATGCTGATGCTGCTCTTGGTACCAACTCAATAGAGAAGTCCACTTCCCTATGAGGTAGTAAATCTAAAATCTCTATTGGAAATACATCCTGACACTATTGCAAAACTAGATACCTTTTCAAGACTTCAACATCCTCAATATCCTTCCCTTTGTCACTAGAAATATGAATTGTAAACAAGGCACATCCTTTCCTACAACTACACTTTGCCTACATAGTTGTAACAATTCTCATTGATGTAGGATTATTCTTACCCTACAAGATTATCTTCTCTCCATCATCATCCAATCACTGAATAACCTTCTCGTAACAATCTACCTTAGTCCTGTGAAGGTACAACCATTTCATACCGAAAAGCATACTGTATGAACCCAAAGGAAGCACATTCATATGCACTAATGTAGGCATAAGATTTAACTCAAAAGCACAAGATCTCACCAAATGATGAACTCTTTTCTTAGTACCTATAGCCAGTTGCACCAACCAAGACTCTGCATGCACTTCTTTACTCAAGCCACACTTATCCACAAGATTAGGATTGATATTGCTATAGCTATATACAAGATCAATCAAAATGGAAACAACTCAATCATAGAGCTTACCTTTCATCTCAATCATGGATACTTGGTGATCTCCCTACTTGTTATCAAATGCTGCATAGATCCTAGGAATACTCTATCTAACATTCCCAACTGTCTATGCCTCCTAAGCATTGCAAATTTGAGGCCTACCACCCTGATATAATGGAAAATCATTCTTACGATGATCCTTGTTTATTTTTGATAACTTAGGAGGTATTCCAATCCCTAGGGTTTGGGATTTGGAGGTTGGAGTGCCACAATAAGGCATTGTAGGCTTGGAACCCAAGGTGTGGGATTTTCACCCAAGCATGTGGGTGTGAAACCATGATGATTTTTGGACATGTGATGGATGGAAATGATAGAGGACGTTGAGATGAATCTAAAGCAACAAAATTCATTGATTTCTGAGTTGTCTATGTGGAGATATAGTTTTTTGAAGATATTGTGTGGGCTTGTTTATGAAGAAGTAAATTCGACCTAACGTCAAGAGGCCTAATGACAGGTTGGCAAGACCTCTTGGATGAATTTGATGGAGCCCTCATGTTGGATATAAATATGAGGTGATTTTGAGTCATTTGATCCATCCAAAGTGCAACAAATCATAGGAGATCATCTTTTGAGGTAAACACAACTCAGAAAGGAGGCCGAAGTTTGAGAATAAGTGTGATTTGGGTCTAATCTTGTGTTTTTCCAGGGGTCGAGTAGGAGTAGAGGTAAGACAAGGCTTCAAGGAGTAAATTTGGGCTAGTTTGAGGATTGTTTATGGCATATTTCTTTGTTGTTTGGGCTGCATATGGTACAAGTGCATGAACAAGGAGGCTGAGCCTTAAACAATAGGTTGTAGGGTGAGAACAAGGGTAGGAATTTAGCCCTACACTTCCATGAGGTATAATAACAAGGAAAGGAGATCATGCCACACATGTAGGAGGCTATTTGGAGGTAGAAAAGAGGGCTAACTAGTGGAAGTTAGAAGCCCTAACCAGGTAGCCTCAATAACAACAATATACCCCAGTCCAAAGGTATGTTTGGTTGATGTTTTCAAGTTGATTTTATTGCTAGTTGGATGGTAGTCCATTGTTGGACAAATATTGGGTGCCTTAGGATTGTTGGAGGGCAGTGTGTAGGTGACCCAAGAGTAGCCCTTGATCAATAGTCATAAAGAAGTTTGACAACTAAAGGTGGGTGAAGTGATTAAGCATATAAGTAGCTCCTTGGTGGACGAAGGAGGCTAATTAGAGCTCAAGATTTGGCTAGCCAAGGAGTAGTTTATGACAACCCATGTTCATTGTTGGAGAAGGAACTTACAACAGTGATAGATGGTAGCCCTCCTACCCCATGTTAGCCTTCATATAACAACAATGGAAGGCTATAGTGGGAAGAAGGCCCTGAGTAGATGAGGAACAACATTGGGTAGAGGGAGTTGTTCACAAACGAATTTTTTAACAACTCCAATAAAGCATTGATATGTTGATGTGTAGATGGAATTACAATCAACGTGAGAGTAGGTGGAGTCATGTTCAGTGGCTAGATGGACTTGAATCATTGATAGATGCAGAGTTACAATTGCTGCAGATCATGAACGAAGGACTGACAAGACAAGATACGACATAGATGCTGTGATTGTGCACTAGATTAGCAAGATTGTCATTAGATCTTGTATCTTGTACTAGTGATGTATGAGGGCCATTATCCCTAGTACGAGAGCCTTAGACAATTGTATTATATGTTGATAATATAGCAATGTTGGGTTACATACATTGTTATTATTGTTCTTATTGTGCACGTGATTGATTTATTGCATTATATTTCTCTTCCATGTAAAATAGGATTTCGTTGTGATTCTTGGTTTGGTAGCGTCAGTGATCTAAGATTCTATCCTAGACACTAGGATCATGGAAAAATAAAATGGTATCAGAGCATGTATAGGCTACTTTGAGGGACATGAATCAAAGTGTGCACACCAAAGTACAACTTAAGAGGGAGTTGGTCATATTGTCGGTGAAGGGCTCACTACAATTTTGAAGTTGTAGGTTGGTCTCCAGTATGAGGACAGGTTGTAAGGGTTATCCAATTATAGTCCATGGAAGGAAAGGATCAAGTTGGCCTGGCAAGTGAACAGGATCTAGGAGTTCACCGAGAAATAAATCAACAAGCCAATTGACCCTAAGGAGTTGGAGGTGTACAAGGAATTAGATACGAAGGTGAGATTGGTCATTCTAGATGGTGTGAAGGACTCCCACCTCATTTGTCCAGGAAGAACACGGCAGATGAGATTTGGATGGCTCTTCATAATTTGTTCTAGAATAAGAATGAGAACTAGGTACTGGTATTGGAGGATAAGTCGAAATCCACCAAGATGATATAGGGTGAAGGAGTGACTTCATATCTAACGAGGTTGTCTCAGGTTAAAGATGAGCTTGCCGATGTCAGTGTGATTATTTCAAATTCTACTATGGCAAGGATTTATTTGAAAGGGTTCACTAAGAAATGGAAGCCCTTCATCAAGGGGATCATTTCCAGAGAGGAGTTGCTAGATTGAACTATGCTATGGGAGGATTTCATTCAAGAGGAGTTGTGAGACAGAGATCTTTATCCAAAGAAGAAAGCTTCATATGATGATGTGGCACTTGCAGAACGAATGAAGGGAAAGTAGAGGAAGGAGGTGAGTAAGATCAAGTGTTTCAACTATGGCGAGATGCGTCATTTTTCATTGAGATGTCCAATGAAGAAGAAGATAGGAGATGACAAGAAGAAGAAAGGGAAGTAGGTCGTCAGTGTTGCCATTTTTGCTGAGATAGATGCTATCACCAAGAGATTCGAGGAGGATGACTTTGCCTTGATCTCTCATTTCTCATAGGGTACCATCAATGAGGCTTCTTTGTATGTGGACAGTGGTGCGTTGAAACATATGACATAGTCATAGGAGGTATTTGAGACTCTAGCTGAGTGGGACTCAAAGTTGCACATGGTGTTGGGCGACAAGAGTCATAAGGAGATTCGAGGATCAAGAGTTGTGCCATTCATGATGAAGTCAGGACAGGTGATGTGAGTCTAGGATGTAGTATTCATACCAGGACTCATATATAACATGATATTTGTCTCAACGATTAAGAAAAAGG
This sequence comes from Pinus taeda, assembly GCA_000404065.3. Lineage (NCBI taxonomy): Eukaryota > Viridiplantae > Streptophyta > Pinopsida > Pinales > Pinaceae > Pinus > Pinus taeda. The sequence continues at coordinate 20,119 of APFE030928040.1, read as the reverse complement.
GGTTTGAGGTCTTGTTCCAGATTAGGAAGGCAAGACTCAAGCCTAGAGGCTCTAGCTCTGCAAGTGTTGTGATTGGAGATAGAGACCATGGTCTATACAGGTTGAGAGGAAAGGTTATGAATTATGGGAAAAAGAAGCAGGAGGACTAGGTGCAGGTTCCATAGAAGCAAGTGCAGGTGTAGGCTTCAGAGGAGCATGTATTGGTTCCATAGAAGAAGTTACAGGTTCCAAAGGCTTAGAGGGAGTCGAGTTCTAGAGGGATCTTGCAGGTTCAAAGGGAGACTTTGCAGCCTAAGAAGAGTGCATGGTCAATGGGGAGCAAGGGTGCTCCTACAACTTCCAAGATGGAATCAAGGAGAAAGTGGTAGACATTTCAGGAGAAGAAGAAGAAGTAGGAGGCTTCCAGTGATAATGAAACTTCTGAGAGGCGCGTAGCCCATACTACAGGGATTGCTACAGTTGTGAGTCCTAGGAGTTGGGTGAGTGTTGCGAGCAATGATGATGACGATGATCATTTACTTCCTAATCTTGGAAGTACCTCCCCCGCTAAGAGGGAGTGTTTCTTTTTATAGCTTGGGAGGTACTTCAAGCCCTAGGGTTTAGGGTTTGGAGGTTGGAGTGCCATAATAGGGCATTGTGGGCTTGGAACCCAAGGTGTGTGATTTACACCTAAGCGTGTGGGCATGAAACCATGAAGAGTTTAGGACATGTGATGGATGGAGATGATAGAGGATGTTGATATGAATACAACACAATGAAAATCATTGAATTTCGAGTTGTCTATGTTGACATATGAATTTTTGAAGATATTGTTTGGGCTTGTTTATGAAGAAGTAAAGTTGGCCTAGTGTCAAGAGGCGTAATGATAAGTTGGCAAGCCCTTTTGGACGAATTTGATGGATCCATCGTGTTGGATATAAATATGATGTGATTGTGAATCATTTGGTCCATCCGAAGTGCAACAAATCATAGGAGATCATCTTCTAAGGTAGCTGCAACTCAGAAAGGAGGCTAAATTTGGAAAAGAAGTGTGATTTGGGTCCAATATTGTGTTTTTCTAGGGGCTAAGTAGGAGCAGAGGCAGGCCGAGGTCTCAAGGAGTAAGTCTGGGCTGGCTTGAGGATTGATTGTGGCACATTTCTTTGTTGTTTGGGTTGTGTATGGTACAGGTGCATGAACAGGGAGGTCGAGCCCTAAACTGAGGGTTGTAGGGTGAGAACAGGGGTAAGAATTTAGCTCTACATTTTAATGAGGTACAACAAAAAGGAAATGTGTCCATGCCGCAGATGTAAGAGGTTATTTGGAGCTAGAAAATAGGGCTAAAGAGTGGTAGTTAGAAGCCCTAACCAGGGAACCTCAATAACAATAGTATACTCCAGTCCAAAGGTATATTTGGTTGATGATTTCAAGTTGATTTTGTTGCTAGTTGGATGGTAGTCCATGGTTGGACAGAGATTGCATGCCTTTAGATTGTTTGAGGGAAACGTGTAGGTGACCCAAGGGTAGCCCTTGATTGACAGTTATAAATTAGTTTGATAGCTAAAGGTGGGTGAAGTGATTGAGCTTATAAGTAGCTCCTTGGTGGACGAAGGGGGATATTAGAGGAGGTAGAGTAAAACTCAAGTTCTGGCCAGCCATAGGAGTAATTTATAATAGCCCATGTTCATTGTTGGAGAAGGAACTTACAACATTGATAGGTGGCATCCCTCCTAACCTATGTTAGCCTTCATATAGCAGCAATGGAAGACTATAGTGGGAAGACGACCCTAAGTAGTTGAGGAAAAATAATGGGCAGAGGGAATTGTTCGCAAATGGAGTTGTAAACAACTCAAATAGAGTCTCGATGTGTTGATGTGTATATGGACTTACAATTAGCATGAGATCAGGTGGAGCTGTGTTTAGTGGCTAGATGGACTTGGATCATTGATAAAGGTAGAGTTGTGATTACTACAGATCAAGAGCAAATGAACGACTGGATGAGATATGACATAGAGGTTACGATTGTGCACTAGATCAACAAGATTGTCATTGTATCTTGTATCTTGTACTGGTGATGTGTGAGGGCCATTATCCCTAGTACGGGAGCCCTAGACAATTGTATTATATGTTGATAATATAACGATGTTGGGTTACATATATTGTTGTTATTGTTCTTATTGTGCATGTGACTGTTTTATTGCATTATATTGTTCTGTTGTGAAAAGTAGAATTTCATTGTGATTCTTGTTTTGGTATCGCCAGTGATATAAGATTCTACCCTAGACACCAGGATTGTGGAAAAAAAACAATTTTTGCCACAAATAGAACACTACAATGATTCTTTGCCACTACCTTTATTTTCCTGCTCTCCAGGATCCATGCCCCTTCTCTGATGTACTGAACTTCTTGTAAGGAGCCACATTCTCTTTCTCACCTGCATCCTGAGGTATTTCCCACTTGGGAGGCCATTTTCCTTTAGTCTTGTCTTTGCCTTTCCAGTCAAGCTTAGGCTTAGTCTTTCACTTTGATTGATCATAATAGTGCTTCAACCTCCCAATGACTTCCTCCAGCGACCAAGGCTCATCATACTCAATCTGATCCTTAAATGCTAATGGTACTCCACGTATGAATTTTTTAACCTTTGCCTTCTCATCCTTAAGATTGACACATACCTCAACAATTCCAAAAAATTCTAGTATACCCATGGGGGATAATATGGGATATACCTAGGGGGGATCATATTGGGTATAAAAGGAGGTAACCATAGGAATACTATGATGTAATGGGTCATAGTTAATAAATAAAGCGGTGAACCCGCATTATGCAAGGGACCACAAGTAATTAGAGAATAATGTGATAAGCCCATTGTATTGGATGTATGGTATTGAGAGACCCATGGTATTACATGTATGAAGTCTATATAGAGGATGTAGAATCCCCATTGAGAGATGTCAAGTATTGTTTTGTATTGACAAGCATATGGCTTGTGGAGTGATCTCCTTCCTCAAGGAGTAGTTGTATGGTGTTTCCCTACCTCAAGGGTTTTTTGAAGATCTTAATAAAATATATTTCTATTATAGAAATATATTGTGTTATTTTTTGGACATATTTTGCATTGAAATATATTCATAGGTCAGATATATTACAAGTGGTATCAGAGACCTTTCTTGGGAAAATTGGGGAGAATTTTATTTTATTGTTTACTTTTTTGCAGGATCTATTTTTGGGCAGCGAGTTTGCAGATCATATATGAAAATTTTGGTGCACAATTTAAAAAAAAAATTGCATATTTGAATTCCTTGAGAAAAAGTACCATATTTCAAATTTTTTGGGTGAAATTGGAGTTCGAATGAGGGAGATATCGCTGATTTAAAATCCACTGTTTTGCATATTTTTTTCTAACGACAATTTATGGACGATGACTCTCCAATAGTTTTTTTTGCAGATTTTGTATTGAATTTTATAGAACTAATTATATATCTAAGGTCCTCGTAAAAAATCACCCAATTTCAAAAAAAATAATCAGTCGAATCAGAGTCCGGATAAGGGAGATACCACTAATTTAAAATCAACTCTTTTTCCAAAATCTTTTGTGATGGATGGAAAGTTGCAGCACATATTTGAGTTCACAAATTGCCCAAATCATAATTGCAGTTGGATAGAAAGATGTAGAGTGGTCATTCTATTTCTGAAAATAGGTTGTACTAAGAATTCTGACCCAGATTGACCGAGTTGTGGTCATTTTAGATTTTCCACATAAAGTAGGTAAATTTTTTCAAAACCCTCATTCTACTTAATGGTTTCTACTGAGCTAATTTTTACAGGAAAATATGATGGTCCTATTATCAAAGAATTCATAAAATGGTTGAAGTAACACTACCATATATGGAGATTGTAAACATATCTAAAATTCAAAGATGAGGCTCTAAAATGGTGGAGCTCACTTGCCTCTAAGATGGCCACTCTTTCTAATGAAGGCTACGAACAAGTCGTATTGGACAAGTGTCTCGTGCTGGAAAGAAGGACACTAAGAGCCATAATGGCTTATTTTCTACCAATCTTTTTATTTTGTAGGTTCAGGGATGTATTTAGAAAGAGAAGATCACCGTGTCTAACAATCCTAGTTGCCAACAATTTTATCAATGTTAATTTGGCAAAAAAATTACAAGTTCCAACAAAACATATTGAAAACACAGGGTAATAATGAGGGTGTTCAAATTTATAAAGATTTGAAAATTCCTATGGACAAGTATGTGTTGCATTCTGATTTTTATACTTCAGATATGGATAATGTGGATGTTGTTTTGGATACCCTTGGATGCAATCAATTGGTACTGTCAATATTAATGTGCGGAAAAAATTCTTGAAGCTCTGGTTTAAAAAGAAGAAACTTACATTGCAGGATATTTCCATTAGTAAACAGGTAGAGTCCAAGGAGGCCCAAGAATTTTTTTTTCAAGTACTGACATATAATATGAGGAGTCAGTGGTGGAAGTAATAATGGAAGAAAAGCAACAAAAGCAAGTATGACAAAAATAACTTGATACCACTCAGGCTCCATTAGGTGGAGAATTGAAGAAACCTATAACATTAATTAACGCTTCAACATATCACCACCCACACCACCCAACAAGACAACAAACAATAATGTGGCAAAGAATTAGCAACAAGGACGGCAACACCTAGAAGACACATAAAGAGGTGTGACGATCCACCCACAACATAACAACACAGAGGAACCCAGATCGAGTATTCACCTTTCTCCAGGATGGATAGATGCACGTGCATGATACCAATGGACTATTATTTTAAGTAGATCTTATTATTTGCGTTCTTCTCATGTTTCAGGGACTAAACATTCTTAAGGGGGTTGAAATGTAGTATACCCAAGTGGGATAATATGGGGTATACATAGGGGGATTCATATGAGGTACAAAGGGAGGTAACCGAGGGAATAATGCAATGTGATGGGTAATAGTTAATAAATAAAGTGGTTAACCCGCATTATGAAGGGGACCACAAGTAGTTGGAGAATATTGTGATAAGCCCATTTTATTGGATGTATGGTATTGAGAGACCCATGGTAATTACGCATGGTATTGTATGTATGAAGCCTATATATAGGCTAGAGACTTCCTATTGAGAGATGTTAAGTATTGTTTTGTATTGACAAGCATATGGCTTATGGAGTGATCTCCTTCTTTAAGGAGTAGTTGTATGGTGTTTCCCTACCTCAAGGGTTTTATGAAGATCTTAATAAAATATTTTTCTATTATAGCAATATATTATGTTATTTCTTGGGCATATTTTGCATTGTAATATATTCGTAGGTCATACCTATTACAACTTAATGTATACTCTTCGTCCGTCATAGATCCCATCTTCAACTTATAGAACTCCTTAGCCTTATCATCGTAGTATCTCTCTGACAAGTACTTCTTTATGAAAAACCTCTTGAATTCATGCCAACTCAACTCATCTCTCTTGATGCCTCTGACATGCTTCACATCTTCCCACCAAATATATGCCTTTTCCTTAGGACTGAAAATAACTATTCTAACCTTCATATTCTCTGTATAATCATGCAACTCGAAGAACTTCTTCATTCCAAGCAACCATGCTTTTGCATCTTTTGGTTTCTTCAACTCTCCATCGAATGTGGGAGGCTTGGCTTTCTTGAACTCATTTGGAAAATATCCACTCTCACTCCTCCTATAAGGATGATACCTATGATGACCATGATGCCTATCTGAACCAAAAATAGAACATAACCCATAACCACTACCTCTCCTGTTAGGGGGATCCATCCATCTTCCACCTCTAGTTGTGTCATCCTTGTTTGACCTATGTCCTCCATGAAACCTGCTACCATATGCCCCATTTGTCCTATCCTCCTATCCGTAATTGATCTGTGGCTACCCATGTCTCTGCAAATTTGACAAACTCTAAAGGATCACTGCACTGAACTCTGCTTTATTTTCCTATGCCCTGGGAAGTCTTTCTTGTGACTTAATGCTCCTATCATTATCTTCCTTGCAACTTCTAATTTCTGCCTTCAGACTTCTCAAGCTATCTATTATGTCAGGAGATTACTCATCTCTTGACTGCTCATATGATCTATAAGGAGAGTCACGTGAATTGTATCCCACCATTCTATTTATCATCTCTAATCTTCTTCTTGCAAACATACCATGTCAGATAATCGAATATAAACATAATCAACATATGTTAGTGAAGTTCAGGGGAGGCTATCTCATCTGCACAAATCAATCTAGATTAGCACGACACACACACACACACACATATTCATATCAACATGTCAACATCATGCATGATAACACTATCTACATACAATGACCTCACACACAAAAACCATAACCATGACAATGCATGAATAACCATATGCATCTAGCCCATCTAGTCCAAGTGTTTGATCTTGTAAGTTGTGATACCAATCTATGGTATCAGATATCACCCAAAGCGAACAAAACCTGATTTGATGCTAATCTGTAACACCCCCTCCCACATTTACCCAATTTCACCAGCCTGCCAGGGTAAACATGAGACAAAGAGTTACTATGACATGACTTGACCTCCAAGATCTAGTTAAGGAAGTGGGGCTTATAAACTAACCACAAAATGACAACTCACATCATCCCTCAAGGCTACAAGACACTCAGGGACCAAAGTAAATCCTCAGGTGACCAAACCCTAAACTAAGGCTCTTTTTCACTGACCTATATGTCCAATCTCATGAATGACAAGGCTTGGGTGCAGTTACATGCCTCCAATCACATGCACAACACTGCCTCCATGTAGTTGTGACCTAACTTGCCTAGTTCAAAGGGCGCGGTCTCGAGATATGAGCTGTAATTCTAGGCCAACCTCCAGACCAATGCCTAGAACTATCTGAGACTTTCCAGAATCATAAATGACATAATGATAAGGATAAACTTACAAAATTGAGTTAGAAACTTGACCTAGATTAACTAGAACATAGTAGTCATTTCGTCAAACACATGGTAAACTTGTAAGCTACAGGTCATGAATGCATATGTAAGTGTAAGTCTATTTTCTTTAGCTGTGAATCACCAAGAAGGTCTAATGCCCTCTCAAGTAGCAACAACAACACTTGTAGCCCATGCATTCATCAATCATTCATCAACTAATCAAATCATAAAAAGAGCCATAACTAGAACATGTTATAGAACTGTGCTTATAACCAATATATAGTCAGAATATTAACCATGATAGAAAAACTATTAAATCTACATAACAATAAGTATCAATGCTCATAAACCACAATATGAGAATAACTCTTATTAACTTATGCAAAATCCAACCAAGTCGAGGACTTCAACATACCACCTGACCATAGATTTAGTTGAACCAAACCTTTCTTTCAACCAATCACCCCTGTGTCATATTCCAAGCATGAATGTGGGATCTCATGGGATAAACCAAGACATAAAAACTAAGGGAATCCAAAGGTTAAACCACCTCCACCCTCAAACTACTATGATCTCGCAAAAACCGGTCAAGAGATCACAACCAAAACAAGCTTGGATGCCTTAGGATTCCTTCACCATGTCTTGAGGAATTTTCTTGCCTCCACCCACCTATTGAGGGCTTCATGGAGGAAACTATCTCCACCCCCAACCCTTGGTAATTTTCCTGAGACCACCTCACCTAGTTCTAAAATCTTCTGACAATCCAATGCTCAACCAGAAAATAACCCATCACACCATGGCTTTCCAGGAAATGGCAAGGAAACGTTGAAATCACTGTCAAACTTAGAAAAACCCATGCCAATGAAAAAATGAACGAAATAAACAAATGCATGTACCATTCATTCACACCTCAGCTAGGAAATTATGCATGCAACCTGTTACCTACAAAAATCCTCCTGCTAAAGTTGTTGATCCAACCTTCTCCTTGCTTCCCTTACTTTTCCTTGCTTGTTCTCTTCCTTCCTTTGCTTTCCTTAGTTTCTCCTCTAGGTGCTATTCTCTCTCTCTATCTCTTAAACTAATTCCAAAGACAAATTTACAAAAAATTGTAACACTAATCAAAACGCTGTGAACTGATCCTTAAAAGCCTTTTTATCATTGAGGCCTCTATTTTATTTATTTTCATTCATTTTTCTTCTAATTTCCCTCTCATGCAAATCTATGTCTCTTCACCTTTATTTCTACTATTTTCCTTTATTTTCATAAATAAATTGCAAATTAATGCCTCTTTGCATTTTTCAATGCTTTTTCCAATTTTCTTAGCCATAAACAAACCGAAAGTGATGCCCACTATAGTGATTTGCCCAAAATTCAACTTGGAATACGTGTCCCATGACCTTGGTCTTATTCTTTTGACTTTATTAGCCTTTATTACATGAAATTTTAACCCAAGTTGTTACATGTTGCTTGTTAGAGCTACACTTTATCCATAACCACATATTTCCCCATTATAAAACACATACCATCAACTCTTTTCTTATTTGATATTTGATAGAATCAGTCTATCACCTCCAGAAAAATACGAGACTCCTTAAAAATGTTCATGGGATTAAGTTTGTTTCTGGGGACTCCTTGAACTTTAATCAATGCTCATTATTTCACCCATGTTCGAAGAAGCTCATTTTATGAATTGTTGCAAGCCACCCCAAAAATATCAACATCCTCATCATTTCCCAAGATCATATATGTGAAACCAAACACCTCACCATGAGAGGATATGGAGCGGGAGCGGGAGTGAAATGGCAAAAGAACCTTAGCGGTTTCGATGGTTGGGCTAGGGTTTGTAGTTAACAGCTGAACTCGAGCCACGATGCAAAGAATTTTGACAACCACCGGTTCATCATGTTTTTTCTATGCGACTTTGTGTAACTCAACCCTTCACCCGATGCAATTTTGTTTTTAACCTGCCCATGGTCACGAGGTGTGGTGTTTTTTATATTGTTGTTTTTTCAAAACTTGGTTGTTTGTGTTTATAGCCATTATTACCTCCATGGGTTTTCTTGGGCACTGTCAACAGTTGGAAGGCACCGTTGTTCTTGGAGACGTTTTACCAGACGGTTACGGGTGCTTTAGGTTGTGGTAAAGGGGATTTACCAGCCATTTGCCAGGTTTTGAGGGTAGTTGCAACAAGGGTCAACAGAAGTGAAGGGTTTTACCCGTTTTCTTTGGAATAGTAGATTGGTAATCAACGATCTTCAGAGACTGAATTGAAGAGGCTCGGAGATTAATCCTCTAACTCACTAATCCCAAGAGACATCTAGGTGGAGGAAAAACACCCGTCAAAAGCGGGGAATGAACCAGTGATAAACTGTCTACCGGCTACACAGGTTAAGGAACTCTCCTCTTTAATGCATGAGATGGAGGTCACGCTTTAGGATTTGGGTAAAAAGAAACCCGCTACTACCATTTCAAAGGGTTTATTCTATCTGGGGGAGGGCTCCGAGTCACCATTCCTCTCCATCCCATCTCCATCAGAATTTCAGGCCTGGTCTCAGGCATCGTCGAGTTTTGTTTTCACACAAGGGGGTGTTGGAGTCTCCGCAATTGGATTTTGTGGTTTGGTCCCTGAAGTGCGGGGCATTTATCCTCCCCACCTGGGTATCCTCGGTTCTGCACCTAAGGGCTCTGTTCACCAGGTATTTGCTTCTACTCACCCCTTTGGCTATTTTGACGGTATCTCCAGACAGGCTGCAGGTCTGGAAGAAAAAAGATCTTCAGATTCAGACAAGAACCCACAAGCTGAGGGTGCCCCTGTAGATCAACAAAAAATTCAGGGGAATAAAAAAAATTAAACATTCAAAATTATGGGAACGAGACCGTCGACTGGTGTTCGGGGTGGGAATCTCATTGGCTTAAGCAGACCTAACAGAGAGCACTATTCTTGTGGGACGGTTCACGACAGAAATTATACCTCTGCTCGACTGAGAAAATGGACAGCGGAGGTCTAGGGGAACCAGATGGTGCAACTACCTGGTGTCATCACTCTGTCCAGGGGGTGGGTTGCTCTCATCTTTCTGTAGCCGGACCAGGTGGATTGAGTCTTGATGAGGTACTGGCACATTGAAATGACTCCAGTCCTGCTTAAGAGATAGACACCGCTTCTTGATCTTGAGAAAGAAAACATGGGAGCTGGTCCAATTTGGGTTCGCCTTCCTGGTCTTCTGCTCCAATTTTGGGCTTAGGATATTTTCAAGGTTATTGGAGAGGACATGGGGGTTTATCTAGACCATGCCATGGCATATCAGGATACAGGCTATATGGCTTTAGCCAGAATACTGGTGTACCTTGACATCAGAGAGGGCCTGGTGGAGAACTATCTGCTTCAGATGGGGGAGATCACTAGGAGATAGATTCTCAATTACGAGGGTATCCCTTTTCGGTGTCGATGGTGCCACGAGGTGGGTCATATGTACAAAGACCGCCCCTTACTGTCTGGGAAGCACCAGGATCCTCCAAGGTATCTGGTATGAGCGCGTACACAAATGACGAAGACAGATTTCCATCCATAGGCTGACCCTCTTGAGGTTTCGGGGCCCCAACATCACGACTTTGGGGTGTCTAATTTGTAGCCGGACATTGTGACATCCACGACACCTCTCACCAGAGCTCGAGCCAGAGAATTGGATTTCTTGGGTACTCCTCCCTCTCATCATCTGTTTTCAAATGATTGTCTGTTATCTGTATTTTCTTTTGCTTCTATGAGTTTGTCTAGTTCGGTGTCTGAGATCAGCAAACTATGTTCCCCACTTTTCCCGGTATTAACTACCCCTTCTCCTCCTATTAGCACAAACCCCTCTACTATCTAGATTCCACCCGCTCCATCCCTCGGAGACAACTCGACCTCTAGTGGTTCTCACCGCTATTACCTTCACTCCCTCCCTGCCACTTAGACCCTAACCTATGGATTGGATGTGGATCGTCTCCCTTCCATCCCTTTAAAATCCCCCTGCAGTAGACAATCTCACCTTTCAAAAGCCATTAAGAGGGCTGGCATTGAAGTGGCTTCGCAGGTACAAACCCCCATTGACTGAGTCCTTAGAGCAACTGAAAACCCTCAAAAATTTACCCCATGAAGCGTCTCTCCTTCAACTGTAGGGGCCTGGCTAACCCGAACAAAAAACTGGCTCTAAAAAGGTTATGTCTTTCAGAGAGACTAGATGTTATTTTCTTGCAAGAAACTCTGGGCAAAGGGAGACTAGTAAACAATCTCTTCCTGAAATTACTTCCAGACTGGATTTTCCACTTCTTGGATGTTAGAGGATGCTCAGGTGGCTGCACCATGGGTCTCAATAAAATAATAATAAAATTACGTAATGTTTGGGGGGGGTGAGGGGTTTTTGGGTGCCGACATTACTTCCTGGGATTACAACTTTCCTCTAAGACTAGTCAACATTTATTGGCCCTTCCATAACAGGGAACAATTCTGGGGTAGGTTACTAGAAACCGATTTTATGCAATTAGAGAATTTGATCATTGGGGGAGATTTAAACTTCTCTATAGGGCTGGCAAAATCCTAGGGCTACAGAGCCTAATGTGATCCCCTCTCAGATTTTTTTAAAACTTTGTTGGACTCTCACGACCTACTGAATATTGTTTCGGCCAAGATTATACTGACCTGGACGAACATAAGGACAAGGGGAAAGGCTTTGGCCATAGGCTGGACCGTTTTTTGATAAAGGCCCCTCTACTTTCTAGATTGGATCATTTTCGCTAGTGGGTGATTTCAGGAGGGATCTCGGACCACTCCCCGATTTTTTTGGAGATCAGGGATGACAATTTCAAGCCCCAGGCGCCTTTTAAATTCAACTCAACATGACTATCTGAAGCCAATTTCCACAAGCTAGTCATTGACTTTTGGATTCACTGTAGGTCGGGCGATCTTACCTCCCCGGTGATGAGCCCCAAAATTGGTAACAATTTGGGATCATTTGGCCTAATTTTCATTGTTCATCCCTTCTTCAAATCCGTCATTTTCTATAGTTTATGCATTATTTTTAGTATGTTTGTGTCTTTGGTACGAATAGGGGAAGTTACTTTTCCTAGGTGGTTAACACGTGTCTATTTCAAGTTTTTGACATATATTGGAGCAAAGTCAAAGCAATCATGAGCTATAAGGCATCCAAGCTTGAAGTTAGGACTTGAAGGAGGGATGCCTAGGGCATTCAATGACCCTTCCTCGGGATTCTCACCTTCAACTCCGAGCTCCAAAGACCACCAAGCCGAATCTAGAAGGCAGCCAATCAGCATTTAGAAAGGGACTGTTTGACTCACAGTTTGACAGCCGAGTTCCACAGATTGAGGAGGCCAGCTAGGTCCCTCATTATCTATAAATGTTGAGGCCTCAGCCTTCGTGAAAAGACTTTTGAACCTATTGTGTACTTTGCACTTCAGTGCTGCAGCAGCTTTATTTTGTTCCTTTGTAGCCATTTTTGGCATAACTGTTATGAATCTTTTTGGATAATGAGAAGCAGTTTGGTTTCCTAGCAAATCTGAGTTTTTCATAGGAGCCAAAGCTCTCAGGGTTGGGCCCAACCTGAGAGCCTAGGACCTCCTTTCTGTAGTATTTATTTTCCCTTTACGTATCATTGTTTTTCTCCTTTATGCATTTGAACACATTGTTGTTAAGTAGATTTCGTTATGATGCTAGGATAGGTCACTGTTTATGAATGACTTTGGTTTAGATGTTTTGGTAGGATAATAACAGCAAGATATCCAAGGAAAAGAGACAACTACTCTCCTGGTTTCACCTTGGACTTATTGGATTTGGTGCTGAAATCGAGGAAACAGTGCTGCCTCACAAAAACACTAGTTTGTTGTTTATGCAATCTTTTAGTGTGCTTGTTTTAGTTGCAGAGATTAGACATGGGTTTGGACATCTGAAATGTTTCCTTACATAGATGGAGTACAAGGTTTTCTTCCCAAATCAAGTTGCTGCTCATTTATGTTGATTGATAGATAGAATAGATTAGTTTAGGATTTGATCATTTGCAGGTTTTTGTAGAATTGATCAAGGCCCACCGTGCAAGGAATCCTCTTCCTTCATCCATCCTCCCAAAGCATAATCTAAGCCTCCTATTCTATCTCATAGCTAAGTTGTCCTTTTCCCATCTATCCTTTGTGTTTACGAAACCTTACCTTCTTGCTCATCATTGCCTTAGCCATCTTCGAGCCAAGTCAGCCTTCTACACCTCTCCACCCACCAGTCCTTAGGCCATGTTTAGACCCCCATCCTACCTCTAGATCCATCCATGCACCTTCCCTCACTCATCCACCTCCTAAAGACTGACTTCCAAACATCTTGTAGAAGTTCTGAAGTTTCCTGTAGAAATTCTGAAGTTTCCTGTAGAACCCCTGCAGACTTCCTGTAGAAGCTCCCAAGTGAGGTTTCCTAATAGCCAAACCTTGTGAGACTCTAGGGAAGAGTGTTAGGGACTCCTTAGACCCTCTCTGAACCTCTCCAACTATTTCCAAGTATTCCTCTTCCTTGATCCACTCCTGCACAGTGAAGCACAGTTCAAGCATATGCATGTGAAAATCTACACTTAATCAAGAAAATACAAAAAAGATACTTTCTAGAACAAAAGTAGTCTAAGACATGTGCATTTTCCCTTTTTGAAGTCAATGGCATCTCATTCAGCAGTTTGTATTCTCATTGTTGCATCAATAGAACTAGCTGGTAGAAGTAGGGTTTGTTAGGGTTTGCATTCCTCTTTGGCTTTCAGTTTCCTTCTGCGAGTAGATTAGCTCCCCTTTGATTTAGCTTTCATCCATCATTTACAAGATTCTTCTAAGAACTTATAGAAGTTGGTTAAAGCCCTAGCGGACTTGTGCCAGCTGACCAAGTGACAGCTGTGATAAGATCTAGTACTTGTGCATACAGCACCGTCGCTTCCAAGTTTGTTACGAACAATCGGGTTGATAAAAGTAAAGAAGGGAGTCCCAGGAGTTGCAGCATTATCGCTGCAATACTGGAGCCCACCAGACACCATGCTAGCTTGTGCCACATGGGTCTGTAGCTCCTGCAGACGTGTTTGGATAGCCCCCAAAATTATCTATTGTTGCTGCTCAAACTATTGTAGAGGCTCCATGGTGACATCTCGCACCGTGTCACCAATTTTGTGCAGATCGCCCTCTGTTAGTGTGATATGGTCTAGTGATGTCTTAGTAGCCTTTGATTTCTTCCTAGACCCTCCTTTCTCTTACTCCTTTGGACGCTTGATGTGGGCAAATGTCGCCGGTGGATCTGTGTCGTGTTGTTCAGTCTGCTTTTCTGTCTTCTTCTCGGTCTCAAGTGAAGGCGACCTCATGCCTTTGTCAGAACCTCGCTATGTCCCACCTATCTGCTTCATTGTCTGCTACATGGCATCATCCTCCACCTTTGCCTTGTTAGCATCCTCCTTCTTCCTCTTTTCGGCCAGCTGAGTCATCTTTAGCTTGGCCTCCTCCTTCTTTCTCTGCGTGGCAGACTTGCTCCCTCCCATCGCTAAGTCTATTGTAGTGCACCACTTTGACGGCCATTGATAAGGTACTGCATCAATGGCATTATCTATTGTTAGATAAGGAAATTCGTACCATTTCTACGCAGGGTCCTTCCACACCTTGATGGACACATGGTAAAAATCTACTTTAAATTTTGCATAGCCCTACATGTTGGTGTACATCGTAGGTGACAACCACGGTTTGCAATTGATGGCCATGCAGATGTTCATCTCCATCAAGATCCAGAAGATCTTGCTATCCTTGACTTGCTACATGTCCTTGGTCACCCACAACAAAGCATACCTTGCTGCTTCAGGTAGGTCTAATGCGACCAAAGGGAATTGACTATCCTCTGGTATCTCCCATGCTACTAGCACTATTGACAAAAAGAGCCATGCATAGTGGAACGTCTTGCTGAGCTCCTGCACTTCACAGAAATTCACTAGGAACTCTCCACGAAGGTAGTCCAACCAATTGAGCTAGGCTCCTTCAGTGAATAGGGTTGCTAGCGCGATGACAAGCGCAAGCACCTCATCGACGCAACAATTCCTCGTCACTTTTCCTACTAGAACCTGTGTAGCTACCTTCACAGGAGGGTCACAGATGTTGGATATGGCATATTCTTGCGGCTTCTACACCAATTTAAACTTTTATTTCTTGTATTTCGTAAGGGCCTTCTCACCACCTTTTCCACCAAATATCATGGCCAAATTCTCTCCTTTGTAAGGAAATCGCCTTATCCTGTGAATCAACCTGTCAATGATGGGTATTGGCTCCTCCAGCCACATACACCCATCATGCACCAAGCATAGCAGCTGCTTGATGACCAATATTATAACCAGGGTGCAGTTGTAGTGTGACACCTAAAGCAGGTTGAGAAACCCTGTCTGGTCTACTCATTTGAGCCACCTCCACGGCTCCAATGCAGTCATTCTGGTGTTTGTATCGATGATGCAGTGCATCAACTACTCGGTCCCTAGGTGTGGGAACTTCTCGTGATCCACCAAGTCCCATTCCTTAAGTTTTAGCATCGATACCCGCACCAAGCGTTTCCTTCGAAAACAATCTCATCTGGCAGCAGAGGGGCTTGCAAGGGGGTCTTTCTCTCATCGATGTCTTTCATCACCTTTGTCTTTCCCTTGCATAGAGGGACATACTCAGGTAATCGAGTAATAGGGTCAGCAACCTGGGCTTCAACCTCCTCCACTTCTCCTCCCACATCCTCATCATCCATTGGGATGTCTTCTATTTCTTCCTCTTCCGACTCCAAATTTATGGCTTTTCCATTCTCTTGTGTGTTAGGCTTTGGCGGGTTTCTTCTTGGTGATGGGCGCACCGGTATTGCAGGCTGCTTGCCCTTCTTATCCTTCGTGGTTTCCTTGGTTGGGGTAGGCTTTGGTCTCAGTGTTTTTGGTGATTTAGGGACTTTGGCTAATACCTAGGCAACCTCTAGAGTAGCTACTTCTGCCTCCATCTCCATTTCCGGAATTGACTCTTCTGCTTCGATATCTATAGCTTCTATGGGTGCCGACATAATGCTTTCCAATAGTGCTCGCGACATCTATGGTAAGTTTGTAAACACTGGAGTCTCTTGCAAAGCCTCGAAGAATTCTCGAGTCATGTATGACTGGGAGCTCAACAACTCAATTCTAAAAATGCCAAGTGGTTTTCATTCGACAACCACTTATAATTTATAGGGCATTTTGAATTCAAATCCGACTATTCCCCTCAAATTTAGTTCATTATTGTTGGATTGGTGGGAGATCTTCAAGGATCTAACCCATAAATTTCGTCTTAAATTCTGGCTGCCCACTCCATTTGGTTGCATTTCTACCATCAAATAAGTGACTTTAAGGGTCATTTCTGGTTGATCTACACGATTTCTTCCTACGTAGCACAGCTCCCTTCGTGTTGCCACGAACCCTGTGACACTTCCTTGCTTCGTGCAATCCTCCAATCGCGCATCTCCCTAACCCGGGAAATGTAGTTTATAGTCTCAACCCTCCTTTCAGCTACCTAGAGAACTAAGACTGTGCTACCTTTATGTAGTCACATGGCCGGACCACCAAAGTATGGCTTCAAGCGACTGCCATTCACCTTTCTTAGGAAGGGTTCTCCATTGAATTTGACTAGCTGTACCGCTCCTCCGTCGGTAATCTCCTTAATGAGATAGGGCCCTAACCAGTGCATTCTGAATTTCCCTTGAAATTGATCAAACTTCTTGTCATATAACAAAACCAGGTCGCTTACCTTAAAGGTGCGTAGCTTAATGTGCCGAACATGCCATGCTTTTTCACACTACTTTTGGACTTGCTGGTGAAATCCAGCTAGAAATCTCTCTTCCTCAAGCTCATGTAGCTATGTGAGCCTCTCCTCTAGGGCTCTGTGATCCATCATACCCATGAGTGCCACTATTCACATACTAGGCATAATATATTCCATAGGCATTACCGCTTCAACACCATAGACAAGCCTAAAGGGAGTTTATCCATTCAACTTCTTGCATGTTGTCCGATAGGCCCATAGTACTACGGGTATCCTTAGGTCCCAATTACTTCATTGAGCATTGCAAACCTTGGTCGGTGTGTTCTCTAGCACTTTATTGAATGCTTCCACCGTCTCGTTAGCTTGCGGATGATAAGGTGTGCTCTTCTGGTGATATACCTGAAATTCCTTTGTTATCGCGTTTATCATCTCATTCAAAAAGTGTGGACTACGATCACTCATCAAAATCTTTGGACAGCCAAATCACATCAGTACATACTTAAAGAGGAAATTTACAGCAGTCGCGCCTGTGGAATCCTTCACAGGTTATGCCTCTTCCCAATGGGTCAAATACTCCGTCGTGGTGATAATGTACCTTGCTTCCATCTTTCCTTGGGGCTGGATGGGTCCCACAAAATCTATCGCCCATTTCTCAAAGGGTTGACACATAATCTATGGATTCAGAGGCATCTCATCCCTACGTGATGGCCTGCCAGTCCTTTGACACACATCACATACCTTGCAGTATGCTTTTGAATCCTGATGGAGGGTTGACCACCACAACCTTGCATGTAGAATCTTCTACACGATTGCTCTCCCTACATAGTGTCCTCCCGTGGTCCTCCCATGAGAATCTACGAGGATGCTGCTTCTTTCAAACTCTTGAACATATCACTGCAATATCTCATCAGACCCCATTTTGTACAGATGCTCAGCAATGAGAGAAAAATCTACCGCGTGCACCACTAACTCCTTCTTCTGTTGGACGGTGTATCCTTCCGGGGAAGTTCTTGTCATAAGGAAGTGTATGATATCCTCAAAATGACCATCCGCAATGCGTACTGCAAATAACTGCACATCAGGCAATCCTTCTTCCAAATTATTAGTCTCTTCCCCTGTTTCAATTGGCGATAGATGGTCTGGTCCTGCGTTCAGTCATCTAGGCTTCACAATAACTTCAAATCATATTCCTAGAATAATAACAGCCACCTAAAAATTATCCCCCGCCCCCAAGCACCGGCTTATTGACCAAGTAATTCAGTGCGGAGTGGTCCATATACATCTTAAAATGGCCTCCCAGCAAGGAGTGTCTAAACTTATGGAGTGCATATACCATAACTAACCCTTCACGCTTGGTGGTGGAATAGTTATTCTCTGCCTTGGATAACCTTCTGCTTGCAAATGTAGGATGGTCCAAGTCTCCTCCACCAGCCTATGTCAATACTGCTCCCAGTGCTATACATGACGTGTTGACATGTATATGAAATTCCTTCTTCCCATTCGGGAAGAATAGAATCAATGCAGTGATCATCTTTTCTTTCAATACATCCTAGCTCTTCTTATAGTCATCTTTCCAACAAAATGTGACATCCTTCTTCAACAACTTTTCCATAGGAGCGGTGATCTAAGGATAGCTTTTGATAAACTTTCTGTAATATCCTGTATGTTCTAGGATAGCGCACAACTGCTTCACACTCCTCGGCACTTCCAAGTTGAGTATCACCGTGATCTTCACAGGATCTACCATCAATCCCTATCTGCAAACCACATGACCCAGCCGGGTCCCAAAAGGAACACAAAATAGGCACTTCTTCAGATTGAGCACGATCTGGTATCTTTGACAAGTATCTAGCATTAGGCATAAACTGGCGACATGGAATTTTATCAGTCCAATCATAGTCCAGTCATCAAAGTATACTTCCAGGAACTTATGAATAAATTCCTTGAACGCAGCAACGGCTACGCGAGAGAAAATCGCAAACACATTCTTCAACCTAAATGGCATTACAGTGTACTAGAAAGACCCCCACTCTGTTGCGAAGGTCGTCTTACTCCTATCCTCTGACGCGATTTTGATCTGGTGGTACCCCGTGAACCCATCAGTGAAGGAATATGCTTCCTGGCCACCAACATCATCCAACACATCATCAGCGAATGGAGTCGGGAAAGGATCATGTACTCAATCATCATTCATCTTTCTAAGATCCACGCATATCCTTATTTCATCCTTCCACTTCTTCTCCTGTACCACCATTGGGCTTACCCAGTCAGATTCTTCCATAGGCTCAATGATTCATGTCGTGAGAATCTTTTCTAGCTCTAAGCAGACCTTCTCCTTATGCTTTGGATTGAGACGGTAAGGTCTTTTCTTAACTGGCTTTGCGTCGAACCTCAACGTGATCTTCATAACACCTAGGTGCCCGATTATCCCTTTTAGGTCCATAAATTTGGTAGGGAATAAATCCTGGTATTCGCGGATAAATTCAGTGACCTTATCCACTGTTGCAGCGTCCCAGTAATCTCCAATCTTCGCGAATTTGGGCTCTGCATCCATACCAATGTTTACCTCTTTTGTTTTTAGCGGCATGGTTATGTCAAGATTCTCAATCTGTGGTCCTTCAATCTCATGGTGACCTTCCGTTTCAGGGATGTTAACCTTTCGCGGATCCTCACCTTCTTCTTCAGCTATTATGTTATGGAATTCCAGCGTGTGACTCAGCTAAGTATCCTAATCAGGCTGAATCAGGTCCAAAGGATCCTGCAGTATCCTAAAGATTGTTTCTTTTACTTCTTGCAGCACCTCGTCAATACAGTCAAACCCATGTTCGAAGTTGAATTTCATTATGAATCCTTTGCGCAGAATATCCCATTCACCTGTACCATGGCGGGGCTCTGTTTCTATGTACCAGTTCATCGGGATGAAATCCAGGGTGTGACAAAATAAGTGCACCCATTCAGGTTGGGGCTTCTCTCAATAAGCCTGAGCCCATTTGGCCAAGTGTGTGTGCATATCATCCTACCTATCATATTTGTCTATTATTCGCACCTTTGGCTTCCCAAAGCATGTTCTCATCATCCTCTTACATTCATGCCAATCATCAAAGCTTCCCTTGTGCGTACCCCACCATCTTATAGGGGTAGCGCGCAGTGCCCAATCCAATGCCTGGAAGCGTTGCTTTTCTCGTACCTCCCTTTCAAATGCATCCAAAAAGATATCTACATCATTCATGCCATCATAAGTGGGTAGATTCCTTACCTCCAACGGCACACAGTGCAGTGACTGGGTCATCATGTTACAACTCAGTGTGGTTACTTCATGTAATTGATTCTGCTAGCACTCTAATTCTTCATCAGAGTTTGAGGTATAGGAACTCTCACAATCCCAT
>APFE030928036.1:39320-73404 GCA_000404065.3 Pinus taeda | reverse complement strand
GTGATAATACCAAGGCAACCACGTCTTTCCTTGGCTAAATCACGTGAGAACAAGCTACAATATGGGCAAACTCATTGGCATACTCAATCCCCTGATTTGTGCAAGATCTGGTGCACAACTATAGTCACAACTGATAGCAATCTGATTCTCTAACACCTGCCCCTGCTGAACTGAACATGCACTGACATGCAACTGAGTTAACTGATGTATTCATTAGTTGTATTATGAGTTAATAACTTGTGAATAAATTAATAACTAATTCACCCAACTCATCTCTAGTCTATTTGCCAGTTAGACTAAATACAACCAGTTTAACAAAGCTAAACTGAACACAACTCCATCACTGCACCTCCAGTCCACTAAACTCAACTCACTTGAGTTCTAACTGAAGTCATGCATGCAAATATTCAACTAACCCATAAGAACACGTATTTCCTTCATGCAATTGCATGTGCCACATCCGTAGCTCGAACTGAAGTGCTCCAAGAGAATAAGACAAAGTTTATAGTCCAAATATTATTGTGAGATAATAATATTTGACTTTTCTATTTTTGACAGCCAGTCTAAAAATAGACTTGATCACTCACACTGTGATCACTCACACTTTCATCAAAATAGAAGTCCATCTATTTTTCCAACTTGATCAATCATCCATAAACAACAACCTGCAATCCATAGACATGATCCATATGTCTAAAAATAGACATAGTCTAAAAATAGAATTGCGCCAAAAATAGCCTGCAGGCCCACTTAGTGAAGGCGACTCCTTTCCACTAAGCTCCATCATCTTGTTGCATTCTCAACAAGCATTTCTTGTTGCACACTTTTCAACAGGTTGCTCCACATCAATTTGAGGCTACTCAACCTTAGGAGCTAAAAGCTTCTCATCCGCATTTAGCTCAAGCTCCCTCTCAAGGGAAACTTGCATGGCCTTCTCCTCATCGAATCTGACATCCCTGTGAACCAGTGTCATCCTTTTTGTCGGCAAGTACACCCAATAGTTGTGAGGTGTATCAGTGTACCCCACAAATATCCCCAACTATGCTGCCAACTCGAGCTTCTTCCATGCATATTTAGTCACATGGCAATATACTGATGACGCAAAAATCTTGAAGTGACCAACATTTGGCCTCTTATTGGAATAAGCCTCCTTTGATGTCTTCATCTCAAGTATCTGATGTGGGCTACGGTTCTTAACATAAACTGATGTTTTGCATGCCTTGGCGCACAAGTGCAGTGGTAGGCCTTGATCATGCAATATCGCCCTTGCTGCCCCTAATATGCTTCTATTCTTACCCTTGTCCACCCCATTTTGCTAAGGGTTATGGGGTGTCGTCAACTCCCGTTTAATCCCTTTCACTGCACAAAAGTTCTTAAACTCGTTTGAGACATACTCACCACCGTTATCACTCTGTAGAGAATTAACCTTCTTGCCCGACTCTTTCTCCACTAATGCTTTAAACTCACAAAACTTTGTGAAAGTTTGATCCTTTTTCTGCATAAAAAATATCCAACATTTACAAGAATAGTCATAAAAAAAATATAACATAATACATGTGTTTGGCCATGGATGTTGTTGAGAATGGTCCATAGACATCTGAATGGACTCGCTCTAGAATAGCCTCTGCTCAAATGTCTCTGTCGTGAAAGGAAGACTTGGTGTATCTTCCCAAAGTACACCCCTTGCATGTATCAACTTGCTCAAGCATACCTTTGGGAAGATCGATAGAGATCTGCTACAATATATTCAAAGCCCCATCATGCAAGTGACCCAATTGCCTGTGCCACAACTCGCCAACGTGTTAGCTCTGCACCCTTTCTACTTTTGTGCTCAAAGCAACACACTCCTCTACCTCTAGCTTATAGAGATTCTTCACCCAAGTCCCTATCTTCTTTACTTGACCTATGGCTATGTGTCAAAGGAACGCCTTTCCTTTCAAGAAAATCACATCATAGCCTCTATCCTCAAGCGGGGCAATGGATACCAAGTTCTTCTTCAGCCCAAGCACATATATAACATTCTTCAAGGTGAGTGGAGCTCGTTGATCCCTCTAAAAATTAATTGTGCCCAATCTAGTAACACTATACTTCCTGTTGCACCCATATCGATATGCATCTGGAGAGCTTTCTCCTCCAAGTCACTGAATAACTCTTTGTCCCCAGTCATGCGGAATGAAGCTACACTATCTAAGTACCATACACTTCCCATCATTGATGACATCATGCATGCAATGAGGTAAAAGTCCAATTTGAATTGAGAGGCCAAAGCCTCACTCGCCGCTCCTCCTGAGGACTTCTTCTTGGACTTCTTGAGTGGATAATTTGTAGCAAAATGGCCCAGCTTGTGACAATGAAAGCACTTAACTTTCATCATGTATTTATTCTTACCTCCATGATAAGAAACTAATTTGGAATGAAAGCACTTAATTGCTAAGGCATAGTTCTCTTCATCATCAGTATTTGATGAAGAACCATCCCTGGTGTTCCTCCTGATCTTCTCCTGCATCAAATCCAGCCACAGTCGTTCCCAATTCAACAGCTTCTCCCAACCATTGACTGAGTCTTGATAACTATGCCAACTCTTTGGGAGTCCTAGAAGAGAAAGACTCACCATATCATCCTTGGCAACCATGATTCCAAAACTTCCAAGTTCATGACGACATTGATTGAACTTGGTCAAGTATTTTGGATTGCTCTCGCCTTTCTCAATTTTGATTTTTTGAAGTTTGTCCTTCAGTGCCAATTTCCTTTGGTCACTCATGTTCTGATACAAGTCTGTCAATGTTTTCCACATAGCATACAAAGTTTCCTTTCCATGGAGACTCAAGACAATGTGGTCTCGAACTCCCTCAAGGATTATCCGCCTCACCTTCACCACACACTTCTTCCATTCGGCCAAATTCTGTGCATTCGATGCTGCTGGCTTAGGAATTTCTTGATCAACAAATTCCTTCAAGCCATTATCCTCTAGCACAACCTCCATTATGTCCCTCCAATCTATAAAATTCAAGCTTCCTTCTAAGGCATACTCGAGCCGCAAACCATAGAACGCCATCTGCCGATCCTGAAGTATGTATTGCAAATTTGAATTTCACCTGTAACCTAAAACTCAAAACTTTGAAATCTCCTATAGCATACTATTCTCAGCTTTGATACCATGTAGAAAATCCTGTAGATTCACAAGCTCATGCAATGTACTAAAGCACAGGACAATAATCTACTTCTACTTTCAACGAGCGGAAGACAATAGATCGATGAAAACAATATGAACAAGAAGAAGATAAATCAATGACACATAACACAAGATGTATCTAGGGAAAGCCATTGCTCAAAACCCCGCTATCTGTATTGCATATATTAGAAATATGAGTGAAGATACAAAGCCTGTTCTCAATAGAACAATTTCGCACAAGTATGCTCAACTCTCTCAGCTCACAAGCTAGCTGTTGGCTAACACTTAGCTAATTCTGCAGCTCTCCAAGACCCTAATCTCTTGTGTAATTCCTAGGATGAATAGCCTGTATTTAAAGGGAATTCATGATTCCAAAACTGCACAATCCAAACATATGATCAATCTTTGATGCATGCATGATATTTACACTCCAGTAAATAATACCACTGATAGTACACTGTCCCTGCACTCTAGTCTCAGCTGAGTCTTTCTCAGAATCGACATGCATGAGTTTCTCATGAGGGAATCTTCAGTTAACTGGAGTAGCACTAGTGAATGCATTAGTGCACCAATTGACTATTAGTCCTCGATTAGTTCCAAAAACAATTTAGAACTAATTTAATTGAACTTAACTCAGTAAACTGAGTGATCTAATTTCCAACTCAATTTAAACTCATACTGGACCCCTAAAACTTAGGGAGAACATATACATGACTTCAGAAAGACTTCCAACTCAAAATTCCTAAGCTAATTAAGTTAACTAAACTTAATTAGCTATTTACAAGTTGCTATGAAAATATAATTTGATTTTAATTCTCAATTTAATTCAAGGACAAATTAAACTGGAATTTCTTGTTTTCATTTCTCAACAGAAGGCACCTCTCGTTTGGACTCTCACCTTACTACAAAGGCTATTGCCATTAATTCTAGGTCTAGTTTATCTACAAGTTTTTAATCTCTATAACAAACACATGGCAGACCAATCTCTAGTTAAAACTCATTTGGAGCTCCCAATAGCCAACCAATCATTATGGTTATCCAAGGGAATAGGGCTTGACCCTTATTGTCTATGAAGCCAAAAGTCTTATTTGGTCAAGCTCCGCACCCACCAGAAACATAGGTAATAACAAGGACTATAACTCTATCAATCTTATTCTTTAATTATTAACCATACTTCATAAGAGCTCATAAATATTTACAAGTGGGTATATGAACATTACATAGTCATCACAACCATTATAATTAGATTTACCCTCTCATTTATGCATAACATGCAAGTTTGCCATTTTAGAACACAGACAAGCATCACATAAGCCTTACAATGCATTCAACGTGCACACTCACAAATATATAGTTTATCAACATGATTCCTAGTTCATTTATTTTAGTTTATTTTACAGATTTAAGCAAGTACATGAACATTACACAATCATCATAACCATTAAAATTAGTTGTATGCTCTCATATAGGCATCATTGACAAGTTTACCCTTTTATAACACATATAAGCATCACACAAGCCTTACAATGCATTCAACATTTATCAACATAATTCCTAGTTCACTCATTTGAATTTACATAACATATTTAATTCAATAAGAGCACTTATCTAATTTGATCAAATGCAACTTGCAACTAATTAATGGTGAGCCACATTCCACCCCACCATAAGCTCAAATACATTGCAATATTTCTTGTAGCTCACAACCCTCGACCAAGAAGCCACAAGGGAAGTTTTATTTAGTAATAGGTAGTGTCATGAAGGCCATTCTCCTTCGTCAAATCAACTCATCAATTTCTTTTAGATCACACCAAGACCAAAGTTCTTTCTAGTTATTAAATTGAGGCTTTTGTGATCCATATCATGTTTATGAGAGATTTTTCGACGTAAATCACAAGATCTATCATTTGTCGACGCGTTTCGAACCAACCAGTGTGGTTCATCGCCAGGACAAGTTGAAGAACCAGATCCAACTTTGCATGTTAAATAACTTGAGCAGAGCCTCCAACGGCTAAAAAGGACTAGGGTCCTAACCTTGAAAATAAATATATAAATACTATAAATAATTTAATTTAATAGGAAGTTAGTTGTAAATAAGGGACTAAATAAATATATAAATAATTTAATTTAATTAGGTTGTTAAAAGGGATTAACAATTAAATAAATAAATAGAAACTATATAGCTATTAGAATAGAATGTATAATTAACTATAAATAGAGACATTAATAAATTAATAAATACATAGCAAAAATAAATAAGGAATAAAACCCATGAAAAACTATATATAAAGAGTTTAAAATTGGTTATAATAATATAATAAAATTTAAATGAATAATAAACCTTAATATATTATAAATATATATATATATATATATATTTATATAATATATACTATATATATATATAATATATATTAGGTTTAAAAATAAAAAATAAAAAAATAAAATAAAAATAAATAAATTATAAATTACAGACACAATCTGCAAAGGGAAGGAGGGGAGGGGAAGGAGGAGGGGCGGAGAGGAAGAAAGCAACTAGGAAGAGAGAGCTGGGACCCAACATCTACTGATTTTCCAACCATCCTCTCTATTGAGATTGCTCAGCCTCTTTTCAATTTCCAGAGCTTCCCTAAATTTCCAATGATGGAACTGAGAAACCCTAGCAATGACACTAACTTCTTCAATACAAACATGATGATTGGTTTTTTCCGCATGCTCAGCTAAAGCCGAAGACTTTGATCTCCTATGCTTAAGGTCAGTTGCGTGTTCACTAATCCTTTGATTGATGGAGCGGCCCGTCTCACCAATATAGGGGGTCCCACAGGAACAAGGGATAATATATACCCCTTTCATATCTTTAGGGTCGATAGGATCCTTTGCTGATCTGAGGGACATACGAATGGTGTTAAGGGGCCTAAAGATTACAGGGATACTATGCATCTTGAGAATCCTTGCAATCTTATCAGTGGTCCCTTGCACAAACAGAAGATGGACACCTGGAATACGCTCCTTCGGTTCCCTTTTAGTAAGATAATTCCTGCCAACTTTTATGAAAGCTTTCTGTCCCATGTATCTACTATAACCATTCCCAACAAAGACATAAAGGAGATGGGATTTTCCTTTCTCAAAGCTCTTTTTATCCGAGATCCTTAGGGCCTTGGTAGCAAGGGTATTGAGAACCCCCATCTTCTGAGCAAGGAAATGGTGGGAACTGGCATGAAGATACTGCTCCGTATGCGTTTTCTTTCGAAAAAATTTGTGGGAGAGAGAACCATCACTATTCTTAGAAATAAGAATATCAAGGAAAGGGAGGCATCCATCAACTTCTTGCTCTCTAGTGAACTTAATGGCTGAGGATTGACTATTGAGATGATCAAAGAAGAGATCTAATTCCTCTTGGCCATGAGGCCAGATAACATTGGTGTCATCCACATACCTTTTCCAAAGCTTGGGCAGGAGACAGGATGAGTTAAGAGCCTTGGACTCAAAATCTTCCATAAACAGATTAGCAACGACAGGGGATAGGGGTGAGCCCATTGCAACCCCACAGGTTTGCTCAAAGAACTCTCCCTCAAAAGAGAAGAAGGTGGAAGTGAGGCAGATCTCAACTAATCGAGCCGTATCAGGATCTGTAAGGCAGTTAATAACCTCCAAGGCCTCACCAGTAGGGATGCAAGTGTACAGAGAAACCACATCAAAACTAACAATAATTTCCCCAGGTTCAAGCTTAATGTCCTTGAGTTCATTAATAAAGGAAGCAGAGTCTTTTACGAAGGACTCCATACGACCAACTAAGGGCTTAAGCCTTAACGCAAGGAACTTAGCAAGAAGGTAGGTAGGACCTCCAATCCTTCCTTGTGAATTTTGGGGAGACCATAGATCCTGGGAGTGATAGGATTGCTCTCAATGAGTTTATGGTGCAGGGAACTCACTGAGCTAATGGACTTAATGGCAAGAGCCACATTCCTAGCAACCTTTTTTAAGGGGTTTTTGGGAAGCATTTTGTAGCTACCACTATTATGAAGAAGATCCAACATCTTATTGTGGTAATCAACCCTGTTAAGAATGACGGCAGCTCCACCCTTGTCTGCCTTTAGAACAATGATATCTTTGTTCTGGTTTAAGGATTTGAGGGCTATTGATTCTTCCTTGCTCAGGTTGCTCTGAGGGGGCTTAGCCTTTCTCAAGACAACCACACAATCCTGCCTTATTTTGTCCTTGATTTTATCAGGTAAACCTCTAATCCCAAACTCAATGTCACAAATGATATCATCAACGGGAATTTTCTTAGGAGCTAAGGCAAAATTTAATCCCTTACTTAAAACTTTAAAAAACCGAAGAGGGAAAGGAGAAACTAGAAAGATTAATCACCTTGTTCTTTCTAGTTGTTATGGGTTGTTTCTAGCTACCCTACACATCAAGCACCCCAAGGGTGACATCTCTTGATCTACTAGTGGTGTAAGGATGAAGGACACTTTCCTTAATCCATTTAACTCAAGCAAACAAAATCATATACATGGTTTTCCTTCTTTTCCTCATGAGAGTCCTACTCTCGTCTCTCTTCTCTTTGCATTATGCTTTTCTTTATTCCTCTTTTGCATCCACTCACACTTCTTCTTTGGCTTGTATGCACACTCTATTATCTTTTCCCTTCCCTTCCTTTTCTTATCTTTCATGGTGAGCTTACACCAATTTCTTCCCTTTATGGGATTACATGGCAGGTCTACCCATACCTTGGTCATATCATAAACTTATGGCGAAGTCTTCTAGTGGTACACTTGTTGGGTAAGTGTTATATTCTTTGCATGACTAGCTTCATGTGTGAGACATATGTGTTAGGCATGGTGGGAGCAACTTCCCCCCCTATATAGGGTTTAAGGCAATGCCCCGAAAAAAATGGGCGAATTTTGGCATTTGTTTTCTGCGGTTTATGGTAAACAATTTTTGTTGTTAGTGGTTTTCAGGTGTATGATGGTTTTTCCCATGGTTTTGTAGATCCATTCAAAGGAACTACGATTATATTCTAATACAGGTTCAATGGATTGGGGGTTTGTGAATACTACAACATGTATATACTATTGTAATATTGTAAAGGAACATAATGAAAAATCAATCTAGCTTTCCTAGTTTTGGGTTCTAAGAGAAAAAAATATATATGTATATTTTTTGTGATTGCCATTGTATCTTTTTTGTTAGTTTTAAGAATTTGTTTGTAGGTATTAGCTATATAGGGTTAAAATCTACAATGCTACTCATACCTCTGAGCAGTTATGGTACTATTTCCCATTCTTCTCATAAATGTTTGTAGTTATTGCCACACCTTCCCTCCATATATTTTCTCGGGAAAGGTTGTCAATCTTGATCCTTATGAACATTTGGCTCAACCAATAATCTAATGGAAACTATTGACCTCTCATTCCCCTTTGTTGGCTTCCCTCTTCCTCATGGCTTCACATGGTTTGTATTGTATCAAGGCTTCATTGCTTCATCAATTAGTATTTTTAAATTATAATTACAATTTTACTCTGGGGCTTTTGTCCATTTATTTTGTATGTCCATACAAGGATCATTCACATAATTAATTACGACTACAATATCAATGAGGATTAGAAAAAAGGTATGTTATGTGCTCCTTGGTATCCCAAAGTGTACCCATACATATCAAAAGAACAAGTTTGTTGCTTCTTGCCCACTGATGATCTTATTACAAGGCACAAGAACACAAATCTTATTGAACCTGTCAACTACCATGAACAGGTAGTCATTTCCCTTCTTATTTGTTGGTAAACCTCGCAAAAATCCCTTGCAAATTCTTTCCTAAGGATAAGTGGGTATACATAAGGGATGGTATAAACCTTGTTTCCTATTACTAGGCTTGTCGGTACAACAAAGCATACATCCTCTTATCAACCTAGCGACATATTCTTTCATCTTGGGTCATTACACATACCTTTATAAGTTGGCCACTGTCTTCCCTACACCAAAATTCCCTACAACCTTAGAGGTATGAGCCTCTCTCATTAGTTGCAGCTGCTCACCTTTAGGAACACGTGGCTTGTCCAACTTGTAAAGTGACTTATTCTAGAGATGATAGTTAATTGTGTTGTCTCCATTATCTGCATGATTCTTGTTATGCAACTATTAAACCACCTCCTTTAAGTTTTCATCCCCTATATATGCATCTTTGTATGCATCATGCGTGAAAGGTTCCATGTGCATCAAAGTTCCCAAGGCTACGATATTTGATGTATGTGGCCTTGAAAGCATGTCAGGCAGCTTGTTTGTGTTGCCTTTCTTGTGCTTATCACTAAATGAAATTGTTGTAAAAAACTTATCCACTTGTAATGATTGTTATGTTGTAACTCACTCTAGGCCTATATGCATTGTAGCGACTAGTGATGTGTGGATGACTATCTCCTTTCCTATCATATAGTGTTTCCAATTTTTGATAAATTATACTAGGGCATAGAGATCCTTGTCGTAGGTAGGATAATTAAGAGCCAACCCATGAGACACTTTAGAATGGTAGTATACAGGTCTTCCTCCATGCTTCAACACCACTCCCATAACATACCCACTCGCATTTGTCTCAACTTCGAAGGGTTACTGCAAGTTCACTAATGCAAGAATCAATGCTTCACTGGTTTCTATCTTTAAATCCTCAAAGGCCTTTTGCTTACCCTTTCCCCACTGGAAACTCTTACCACTCACTCTTATGGCATAAAGTGTTGCTACTACTGCTAAAAATGAGGCTACGAATTTCCTCAGGCACTATGTCACCCCAACAAAACTCTTGAATTTAAAAACAATAATAGGAACCAACCACTTCACGATGGCCTCCATCTTGGTAGAATCTATCTTCAACTCTCCTCCACCAATTGCATATCCTAAATACACCAAAAAATACCATGCAAATTCACATTTCTTGATATTTGCCAACAACTGATGCTTCTTCAATGTCCCTAACACCTACATCAAATGTGATATGTGTTTCTCCCAGGTAGCATTGTATACCAATATATCATCCAAATACACAATAACAAATGAATCTAAATATGGACGCGATATATCATTCATTAATCTCATGAATGTAGTTAGTGCATTACATTCGCATGACTATCCACTCACACAAACCTTGTCTAGTTTTGAAAGCATTTTTCCAGGTATTTTCTTATTTGACCCAAACCTAGTGATACCATAATTTTAAGTCCAACTTGGTGAAGTATTTTTCTTTCTACAATTGGTCCAATAGATTATTTATCCTCAGTATTGGGTACCTGTTCTTGAGTGTAATTTTATTTAAATCCATATAATAAATGCACATTCGCCAAGTCCCATCCTTCTTTAGCACAATTATGATGGGTGACCCACATGGTGAGGTACTTGGTCGAATAACACCCTACTCTACTAGTTATTGCAACTACTTCATCTCATTTACTTCTATATTGGACTGCCTGTACAAATCGATGTTTGGCAATAGAGTGTTTGGAAACAGTTGGATCTCATGCTTCACTTCCTTCTTAGGTGGTAGGCCTTTAGGCTCCTAAAACCAATTCTTTTAGTTTCTATCTTTGTTCCTTTGTTCTCATTGACTCTTCTATAGAATGTTTTTCTCTTAAAAATAGTAAAACATGCTTCCTGTTAAAACTTAACAGTTTCTTGGCTTGGTTGGCATTCACCAGTGAAATTTTAGACTTTCCCTTGTGTGCATTGATGGTCAAGGATTTTTCATCCTTGATGAGGTGGTACTGGTTAGATCTATGCATGAATATGGCACCTCACATTTACATATAGGTACTTCCATACACCAGTCCACATACATCAAGTGGAACTACATCAAATTCTACTTCATTAACAAAATCAACATTGATAGCAATTTTTTTTTACATTGTTTTGTTACCTTGATTTGTGCATTGCCCATCCTAATGGATGTGGGCTTGGATATTTTCAAACATTTAATCCAGTTTTTTGACTAGCTCTTTTGCAATGACATTTGCCGAGGATTCTGAGTCAAACAAAGGATCAAATTTTGTTTTCTTGACCTTTATCTTTATATGGAAGAGTTTGGTCATCTCTTTCTCTTCCTATTGGTGAAGGCTACTTAGATTCACCCCCTTATACAATGATGTGGAGACTATTTTCTCATCCACATCTAAGCTACTTTCCACTTGATTGCTTGAATTTGTGGCCATGAGATTTTTCTTCTTCTAGTTCTTCGAGTTGATTTCTGGATGTAGTTTCCAACACTTCTCCTCGATGGGACCATCAATGTTACAGTGGTTGTTGGGATCTTTACACTAGTGTATTATGGATACTATCTTATTGTTCTCCTCCCCCTTGCATTTCTTCTTCCCTTCTTTGGAAGGTTCATAGTGTTCCTAGGTATTGTGCCTGTACACAATATTCATCCACTAATATAGGTTTAAACAACATCACTTGCTTTCTAGATGGTTTTCCATGCCCCCCAAAAACTTGAGTAGTATGTTTGGGTTTTTAAGAGAGATTCCCAACATTATTTCCATCTTCCTGAATTCTTTGGTGCACTCCTATACATCTTGTCCCCGTATTTGCTTAAAATAATGCCATCGGATCCGTTGGTCCTCTACATAACTGATATGGTAAAATTGGGACTTTATGAGAGTTTTAAATTCCTCCCACTTAGTCACTAGAGGATCCCCCTCCAACCTTAGGGTTTTTGTGTGGGTTCTCAACTAGGTTAGTGCAAGGTCCTATAGTTTCAAAGGAGCAAATGAAATTTTATATTCCTCCTTTGTGCAATGAACATTAAAATAAACCTCTAACTGTTGCAACTAGTGATTTAACTTCAAAGCGTCAATCACACCTTAATACAACTTGATGTTGAGCTTCACTTCCATCTTAAACATGGACTATGAATTGTTAAAAACACTCAAATTGGGTTATTCCTTTTTAGGTTCTTTTTAAAACTCCTTCTCGGGTTCTTCCTGATCCACAATTTTCCTTTTGATTGACTTTTGAGTTTGAAATTTTGTCTTCTCTGATTCAAGGCTTGTTTGTTGGAGCCGTCATAAGGAGGTTCATATTATGGTAGATATATGTGACTTGCTCTTCCAACCTCAAGAATCCCTCCTCTACCAGATCTGGAGGGTTATTACAAATATATTCATTGGCCATGGATGGGGTTTTATGCCTTTTTTCTTAATTCAATCTAGATCCACTAACACTTCCCACAAAATAGTCAAAGACACCTACTCTAATACCAATATGATCTATAAACTATCGTGGATATTACACTGGATAGTTTGTCACAATAGATCTTATAACATATAATGAAATCCAAAATTCATACACTGAGGGTTAATTTTCCTTAGGTTTATGGATTTATTAAGTTATTTTTTTTTGCTTATTGATGCAATATATAAAATGTGGAAAATACGAAACATGTAAAAACAATCACTCACAAACCACAAGATATGACATGGGAAACCCAATTAAGAGGAAACCTAGTTAGAAAGTGAGGTTTCTGTACTCTCTCTTTCTCTAAATGGAAATGATGCAATTGCAAAGGAGTGAGATCTATGGCTCATGGGTTGCTACAAAACACAAATCCTCTCCGTTCTTCCCTATTTCTATCCACTCTCAGCTACTATGTTCTACTATGGAACAAAATGCACTAGAATATGATTGAACCCTTTTTCCTTGTAATGATCTGGTTATAACAAACTCAATAGCCAACTAGGGGTTAAATTTGACCCATTCAGCCCTCAACATGAGTTACAACTCAACCCTTATGGAGTCTTCTTTATCATCCCCATGTGACTAGCCCTTTTCCATGGGCATCGAGGGTTGACATGGCGTATTTTTGAATTAAGGTGGTTAAACACAATAGGTCAACTTTTGAGAGGCATAAATTTTGCAACTGAACTTAGATTGATACAATTCTTGCACTTTTAGAAAGGTCTCTGAGTGTAGCATAGCAGTAAAGAGTCTTGCACTTCAACAACGGATTTTTACCCCTAAAAAACATTGTTCATGGCCTCAAACTAACCCCATGAGATTTATGACCCTAATTTTCCAGATTGGGTCTTGTCACTAAAACAACCCTTGTAAGCTAAATTATTTGATTTTTTCACCCTGAAAGCATCGAGATGGATGACAAATAATATAATGATCCAATCTAGATCAAGCTTCCTTGGGCTCACATATCTGGAATAATTTGTTTTTGCTTACAATCTACATTTATTGTTGTTTAGCTAAAAGGAGGTCATCATTGTTACAGAAAGGGTGTGATATGAAGCTTAATCATCCTTGGCTATGAAAGGAATGCATATACATTGATATATAAGTAAATACCAGGAAGTCCCTTTCCCTTTTCTATGGATACATGTTGTGTTATAGAATTGCTACAAATCCATGTGTTGCTACAAAAGCTAAAAGACAAATGCTTGAGAGGAAGTTGAGACAGTCAAAGAGAGATTAGCTATGTGTTACATTTGGGAATTCATAAAGATAACACAAGGGGAGTTGAATCATTATAGAAGTTTTTAGACTTACATGTGAATTTAATAGGTTAAATGAATGTTAAAAATCTAGGAATTAGTTGGAAGAGGTGGAGTTCCAATTATCCGCAATAAAAGAGGAGAGCAAATACTAGTTTGTGCTTGGAAGGTTGGGGTTGAGGTGGGAGGGGGCGGGTCTAATATTTTATGGTTGTTCGATCACACATGTCAATATATAATATGCATTATGCAAATATTATGACCTCCACATTTTAATCCACAGCCTCAAATTGGCATAATATTCAATAAGTAGTTTGATTATATTCCTTTCCTTTTTTATTCTTATTGTTTGCATTGTTAATTCTATCCGTGTTTAGTTATGTAACATCTACATTTTGTGACTATACTGGTACACTACTTCCCTAGTTGTTGCACTCTAATGGTGTTGATATAGTTCTATAGTTGTGTTGAGGAATTAAAATACTAGTTTGTGCATTAGAACTCAAACCCTATCCTTGTGGGTATTAATTCATAGGCAAGTGGCTTGAGGCAACTATGGATCATCTACATTGGATTCATAGCTCTAAGAGTTGGACATTGATTTTTTTTATTTTTTTTTACCTATAGCATACTCTTAATGTGTTCTTATGCTATCAGAGAGAAGGGAGTTTTTGTCTCATTTCACAGGTTTGATCTCTCCTTATGGACTAGTCTACATCTCCTAGGATTGTGATAAATGACTCGTTGACAAGCACTTGAGAGGCTTGGTACCACATAATGAATCTTAATCTCCTCATCAACATGGACCACCTAGGGTTGATGCGAAGTGGAAGACAGTTGGCTAAATTGATCTCGAGGCCTCTTGAAATTTGAGGACTCAAGGACGATTAAGCCATGCCATAGAGAGAAGGGAGTTGCTACACGAGAGAGAGGACATAGGAGAAAAGATTTTATAGTTGTATAAGTAATTCCAAGACACCACAAGACAAGAAAATCCACCTATTATTTTACACATACACCACACAAAGAAGGGGAATGCCATGAAAGGAAGCACACTAACATCACAACTAATCAATCATTATGTCAGTAGGAGACACCACTCCCATGTCACTACCTCTGTTAAGGCTCAAGGTCTATTGGAACTTATATGTTATTATGAAGATATATTATGATGTTCTTATACTCCATCTTAGCTTAGTACTTCACCAACACTGGGGTTATACTGATGGAAAATTTTTACGTTTTTGGGCCACCATCATAACTTGTATTTGTATTAATAATATACTTGCTTACCCTCGTATGTTTCATAGAAGCCAAAAAATTCCTTGACTACTATTTACTTTGTAATGCTAATGAAGTATGTAGTTAATATTTCCTAATCATACCTCAATAATTTTGTCTATCTATTGAAAATTCGGGGGTATTTTGTATTTGGTGGAATTGGAAGAAGCATAATGATAGGTGCAAGGTCCAAATAGAGTTGTCTATATCTATGAAAAATTCAATGACTTTTTGGATTGATGTGATTTGACGATATCATTCGCAAAAAGGTTTTTCATTTTCTCCACTTACGTTCAAATCCCATATGCCTTGGCCTTTACTAAGTTACACATTATTATTATGTTCCCTTGTAGACTTTTAAATTCTTTTAAATTACAATAAAAACTAACTTGTATAATGTAGAGGCTAACCCATGTCATTTTAATAAGTTAACAATTCCCATCGTTTAAATCATAGTTACCAAATTTGATCGTACTGACCAAATAATTTCGAAAAATTGGGTTTTCGATTCGGTTCATGGTTTAATATGATAGTTTGAAATTCGGTATAGATCCATCCATGGATTCACAATAAAATGATAAATTCCTCATGGCCCACCTACTTTTCAAACAACATTTAGGATGCATGAGATGACATATGTTAGCCATTAATAAAAATGAAATGATATTTTAACGTCCACGAGACTAAAAATAGTCTATGGGACTAGCAACCTCCCTGTTTTTCGCCTTTTGTAATTCAATCCTTTTCTTATTCAAATTGATGATGATTTAGCCCAACCTTCTAATAATGCCCTCACTGAAAAGACAATGCCAAGGGACTGATGCTAACATATTCCCATAACTATCTCTGAAAGCATCACATTCCAAAATGAAATGTTTTTCTGATTCCACTGCCATAGACGTGTAAAATGTACACACTCGTTCTTCCCAAGCTTCTTTAGGTATTTTCCACCGTCATGTTTCACACTAGAGTTGACGCGAGTTAGTTCTTAATTGAGAAATAAGAATCTTTGCCCTCCATGGAATGCTAGCTCCAATGTACTCTTTATGTTGGAGATCACAAGTGGGGTTGAATTCCTCAACATAGTACTTCTTCTTTCTACCCAATTCTTTTCCCCATATACGTTTACGAAACTTCTTCATAACCACATTCTTTAGCTCCTTGCTATTTATGGGATATACATTGAGGTGGATATTCCATTTTTGCATCCATGTATAGTTTTGTCTCATCCTTGTTTTCTTTCTTTCACTCATGTCTTCATTGAAAATAATATTAAGCCATCTACCTACTCACATTTTCTCAATTTTTTTTAGATATCTTATGAGACACGCCATAGGAATTGCTTCGATGGGAGTTGCTCCTGTTTCACTCAACATTATCTCATAAGGAACCAATTTTTTTTTTTTTTTTTGAATTTGCTCATGATCAAGCGTTTTTGGATTTTCTCAATTTGTTTCCATTTTGAGAAGGGGTGTTGCTAACCCACAATTCACGCGTCACTGGACAAACTAGGAGCCCAAAAAGAACTTTAATCATTTTCTAATCCCATAACTCAACCTCTCTACATATGTTTGGAAGAGCATATAATGCTTTCCACCCTCCTAATTTTTTCTTCGTTATGCAGTCCTCCCAATTAATATTGTTGTTGAAATCAATCCCGAGGTACTTGTACTGATTTACTTCTTCAAGAATGTTGCCTTCAAAGAAAAACATATGTTGGCTCTGCTTCCTTTTATTAGAGAAAATCATTATTTTGGTCTTGCTAGTATTGACTTGCATCCTCGCTGCTCTACAAAAATGGTCAAGGGAATATAGGTGCATCTACAATCCATGGGTTGATTTAGCAATCAATACAAGGTCATCAACATATAAAAGAAGTTTTATCACAAACTCCCCCAACCAAACACCATCTCCACCTTGCAGATTTAGGCACTCTTCTAGTTTATCAATATATAAACCAAAAAGAGTAGGGGATAAAGGGCAACCTTGCTTGACTCCAATGCCACTTCTAAAGATTTCTGAAATGCATGTTGAAGTTATAATTTTGACTTTCTCCTCTTTGTAGGGCCTATATACAACGACCCTATAATGCAAAGGAATTTCAAGTTCTTCCATTCTACACCACAGCTTATCTCTAAGGACTGTGTCAAATGCATTTTTGAAGTCAATAAAGCAGCAAAATACTTCTTCTCCCCCCCAAAACCTTATAAATAATGTATCTAAGCATGATTACCACGATCCACTCTAGAATGCATCAACCTAAAACCAACTTGCCCTTTTGCCCTCTTTTCTTTTACTTCTACCCACTCACTGATTCTATTTTATACCATGTTGCCAAAAAGTTTTGCACTCTAGAATGCATCAACCTAAAAATATCTTGCCCTTTTGCCCTCTTTTCTTTTACTTCTACCCACTCACTGATTCTATTTTCTACCATGTTGCTGAAAAGCTTTGCAAACAAAGGATTGATCAATATGGTTCTATAATTGGAAGGATTATTAATGTCTCCACTTTTAAAAAGGTGTATTGCTAGGCTAGTTGTCCAATCTCTTGGGAATCCTTGCTGAATGATGTTATTAAATATTTCCATGATGTGCGGTGCAAGAGTACTCATTCCCCATTTTAGATACTCTGCTTGAAGTTCAACCAGGTCCTTTGCCTTTCTTATTTTCAACTTCTTAATTGCAATCTCCACCTCATGTAACATGAAAAGCTTTGTAGTCGTGTTGATCTTGGGGAGAGGCTCAACCTCTGATTATGTCTCATAGAGTTTTCTTGCACAGTCAAACTATTAATTGGCTGTAATATTATTTTCGATTTACTTCTTCCTTGGTTGAAGTTCCTCCCAAAAAAGATTTGGGTTATTCTTGCCTATATATATTAACTCTTCTCACCTTGTTTGCATGAACTCATATTTTTTCCTTTTTAAGATCTACTTATATAACTTTATAATCATCTTCTCCTTGCCTATCTTTTTCAAGGTTTTCCTTCCCATGTTGCATTCCTCATCAAACCAAACATTTATAGGAAAACAATTCGATTATGATTTCCTATTTTTTTGCTCTTTTGCACTTCTCAAGTGCACTTTGAATTATATTTGTTAACTCATGATTGATGAAGCTTTGGGAACCAATTATCTCCTTTTGAATTGATCTCTCTGGTAGTGTCTTGAAGATAGTACAATTTACTTATGTTAGAAGAATTTTGCCCTTTAAGAGTGATTGCCAAGAACATTGGTTTTCCTCCTATGCTGCCTTTATTCTAACTAGGATAACTTTATATAAATTGGGTTATGGTATGATTTTAAGTCCTAAATATGCTCTCTAATCTTAACTTCATTTATATTTTCTATTAAGCTTTTTGAACAAATCACATAATCAACGACACTTGCCCCATTGTATGTGTTGCAAGTGAAGTTCCCAAACATTTTCCATCTATCTAGACCATTGCAAATAATTAAGTTGAAAGCATGACAAAATGTAAGCAACTCCTCTCCAAAATGATTACTGACTTTGTCATCTTCTGAACATCTCAACCATTGGTGATTCTTCTCTTTAGTGAGCCAAATAGGATTGTGATCCTCTTTACAACAAATAATACTAGCTTGTTGATTTGTTGTTCTAGCATTGAAATCTCCCACTAAAAGAACTTCTCCCTGTTGAGAATATGTGACAATATCTTGCTTTAAAGTTGCATACATATCCTTGTTGTCTAGCCCCTTATTTTTGTAAGTTTTTGAGACTTGAGGGGCAAAATAACATGCTGCAATTCTTATGTGATTCTCATTCTTTGATATTTTGAACCCTAAATACTATTTATTTGTATCTTCTTTTATTAACTGAATGCGACAACCTTTTTTTTTCTTTCACTAAAACTAGTGTTCCCCCATACCCTTTGCCATTTTCTGCTGCCTTCTTCCAAATTGCTAACTTCAAATAACCATCAAACTTAGGAGTTTTGCAACCATCATGTTCATGAATTTCCATGAGACAAATTATGTCTCTACCTTCTGCGATAGGCCCTAACCCAGGTCCCCTCCTCCAAGGATAACCTCTACAGTTCCAACAAACTAGACTTAGATAGACCTGGGTAGGATTTGACTGTTGCATAGTTTGACACATAAGATTTAAATTTAAGTCTTCACCCCTTTTAATCCATGATGATCTTGTTGTTTTCCTCCCTATTTTAGAATTAATTATTTTTTCTTTTTTGCTAGCTTGCTGGCCTGTTTGGCCATGAGACCCAAACATTGCAATAACCGCTTTACCATTGTACAACCATGCCCTTTTCCATTCATTTCTTACTACTCTAATTTTCTCTACTTCTTCCTTTCTCTCCTCTTGTTGTTTGTCGGTTAAACCTTCATCTAGGAAGAAGTGTGAGCCTTTCAAGAATTTCTTTTTTAGTGTTTATCTTGCATGCTTGCCATGATGACTTTTATGGGTCGAGGCCTCACTTCACATATCTTTCCCACCCTCCTTGCTTGGCAAATTTTCCCTTTCCAAGGTAGTTTCTCTTTTAGAAAGTCCCTTGTCAAATTGAGAGTGCTTTCAATCTTCCCATAACCTCTTATTCCCCTGATAATGAAGTTTGTTTCATTGTCCTTTCTTTCTTTGTGTTCTCTTTCCTGTGCTCTATGAGCACTTACATCTTCTTCTTCCTATGTCCTTTGTAACCATTAGCGTCCTCAACTCTAGCTTTGATTTCTTTTGGAATGTCTTTCCCATTATTCTTTTTTGCCTTCTCTTCCGAAAGGACTGCTTGCTAAGATATTTATGTATCTACTTGAGTTGCTTTAGAAATTATCACATCCTTGTTTGCTACTATTGATTCTTTCATGGTTTGCCATTCTTGTCTTCTTGTCTCTAAAACATCTTGTAACATTGTTCCCTGTTATTTTAAAATTCTACCACCTTCCATCAAACATCGAAGGTGGCAAAACACTATTTGAATTTCACAATAAAATTATTAATTCGTCATGTCCCACCTACTTTTTAAATAACGTTTTGGATCCATGAAGCTATTTGAATTTTTACAGAGTGAAAAATTTCAGACTAAATTTCTTATCACGGGTGTTAATTAATCTAGTAATGATTTATAATATTTTTTACTAGAATTTTGAATAAGTACTAAATTGTAATATTAATTTTTTTATTATAAAATAAATTTTGGGGATCATCTTAATAGATAATTAGTAATTAAAAATAATGATGTTATTGTTAATTGTTATAAAGTAAAATTTAATTTAGTTTGATAAATGAAATGAAATTTTAATGTCTACAAGACTATATATAGTTTATAGAATTACTAACTTTCTTGCTTTTTGCTTTTTGCAATTCAATCCTCTTATTATTTAAATTAATGATGAGCTGAACCAACCTTTTAACACTGCCAAAAAACCAATGTTAACATAATGCGGTAACTTTCTTTGCTATCACTGTCTCTAATGTCTCTAAAAGTAATAGTAATTAAGAAATATAAATGTATATTTTGAAAAAATGTTTATACATATTTAATATATGATGACATTCCCAACATAAAAGTTAGATGGTAATGTGAAATCTATAATATTCATAATAATGTAGAATTTTAAAGTTGTAAGAAATTTAATTTATATTGGGCATTATATATAGATTATATAGTTAGATATATAAATTAAATACATAAATATTATAATTCTTTATTTTAATTTAAAATTATGCATATTGTTTTCATATAATTTAGACCTAATTTGCCGGTTCAATGGCTTTTGGCCGCGGCTGACAGCTCTCCGTAGTTGGATCTCGGAGGTATGGAAGCTTGTCATTTCTGATGAAATTAATATCTACCCCTATATTAGGGATTTCTTTATAGTAGATTTTGAAGACCCTGAAAGCAGACAATGTATTCTAGATTCCAACCCTTGGTTTTGGGAAAACTCAGGCCTATTCATGAAGCCATGGAACCCATCATTCGATCCCTCAACAACAGTCATAACCTCAGCGCCAGTTTGGATGAGATTGCCAAACTTACCCTTACATCTTTGGAATTTCCTCTCGCTAAAAGCCACTGGAAATGCAATTGGCAAATTTTACTGTAGGTGCCCAGAAACAGAGGAATATGCTAGAACCACCTATGCACACATTTGTGTGGAAATGGACTTTAGTGCAGGATTCCCAACGGAAATAAACCTAACAAGTAAAGACTATGTGTGGAACCAAAAACTCGATTATGAAAGTGCCCTCTTCAGATGTCGATCCTGCTTTGAGACTGGCCATCTGGCCAAAAATTGTGTTAGGGTCCAACCCTAACCCCCTTATTTATGTAATAGGATCGAGTCATAGTTATAGAGTCAATAAAGCCCATATTAATAATTGTAAGTGGTTAACCCACATTTAATGAAGGGACCACAGTTAGTTGCAAATGGGCCATGGTATTAGATAGATGGTATTAATAAGAACTATGGTATTGCCCCATGGTATTGCATGTATGAATCCTATATAAAGGATAGAGACTCCCCTCGAGGAGCATCGTGTCTTATTTTGTAATTGAGCTCAACTCTATTGGAGTTTGCCCCCTCGAAGAGGCAAGTGAACATTGCTTTCTGAATAATAAAATACTTGCTGTTATTTCTCATTGTTCTATGTTCTGGGTATATTTCTTTGCATATTTGGTATTTTGGTATCATCTTGCAGGTTAAGAGCATAACAAGTGATATCAGAGCGCTTTCCAGGGCTGGTGGGATCTCCAATTTTTAGCAAATTTTTTTTTAGGCTAGAGACGTGTTTCGGCGTCTTTAAGCCACAGGATCTGTCATTTAGCGCATAAACCTGCGGATTTGGGGAGGCATGCATGTAGGAAATACAAGAGGTGGTCATGCTTGTTGGACTCCCTTGTAACCCTTATGGGTACCCCTTCGAGTAGTAGTGCATTAGACAGAACTGCGCATGGACTATCTTCCAAGTACCCTCTGGGTATATCGGAAGCCCCCTAGCTCCCTTGAAACCTCACCATAGATTAGTCGTTGGCCGTCTTGCTGCTACAGTACACCAAGAAATACACTCAGAGAGATTACTTGCGCATACGATAGGGTAGTCAGGTTGTACGGCTAAGGGTACGGTTAATCCTCCTTGGTTAGTGCCCTGAAAAATTGGGCCGAGTACTACTGTCAGACCCTTATGTATATTGTGATCTGTAGCACCTGACACTCCTCGAGACCATAGTTCCCTTCTCTATCTCTGGATCACGCATAATCTTTGCCAAATCGGACCTCGCAAGTGGGGTTTTGTCGCAGCAGCAGCAATTAGTTTCGCCATTCAGATCTATCAGACCAGCCATTCAGATCCATCAGATCCACAACAGCAATCAGTTCCACCATTCAGATATATCAGATCGACCATTCAGATCTCTCAGATCCACCATTCAGATCTGAGTAGTGGTATGGGTTCCTATACCTGGGTGTGATTTTCATAGGAATTTTGGCAATGTTGACATTTCTGGGATTCGGCTACTGCAGTATTCCTAAATAAGGAGTAAAACTCCGTTCAGAGTAATAAAAAAAAGGGTCTGAGACCCCCGGGGCACTTATTGGTGACTTAGCCCATAAGAATCAGGAAGACAAGCTGAGCAAGGTGGTACCATTCAATTGTTAGTGCCAAAAATTCAGGGGATCCCAAATTTCAAGTACATTGGATCGTGCATGGTACAAACTAGAGCTCAAGATATGACAAATGAGAGGATTGACAGCCTTGAATCACAATTGAAAGAGGTCGTGTTGCAGTTGCAGAACTTAAATGCAACACTTTCTAATGGCAAGGTGGAGGCATATATTGGCAATGAAAACAGTGATAGTGAGTCTAGCTAGTCTCTTCACCTCTTTGGCACCCACCAACAATCCCATTCGCGACCACCCAAGCTGGACAAGTATAAATTTGATGGCTCTCACCCGGCTGCATGGATAGCACAAATGGAGCGATATTTCACACTGAATTACATCCTGGATAATGCGACTCAGCTCAATGTGGGTATCATGTACTTGGACAATGAAAGATGGCAATGGTGGCAATGCCATCAACGTTAATGGAAGGCCCTTGACTTGGGAGAAATTCAAAAAAGCTCTTATGGATCGCTTTGACCATGAATCTGATTTTTTGGGTCGTCTCACTAAGCTCTGACAGACAGGAACAATGAACGAATATATTGCCGCCTTTGAAGCCTTAGCTTTCCGCATTGGAGGTCTACACGATGAGTTCTATGTGGAATGTTTTGTCAGTGGTCTCAAAGAAGCCATACAAGCGCACGTCCGATTGCACTACCCTAGCTCATGGCTACATGCTTGCAGGATAGCTCGTGAAGTAGAATGTGCGTTAGCGGCCCAGTCCAATCGCCCAAATTTCATCACCAAGGGTCGCCCCCCACAGGCTCAAAGCACTACCCAAACACTCAAGGTTCAAAAGGTGTCACCAACAGAAATGGCGGAAAGAAGAAAGCAAGGATTATGTTACTATTGTGATAAGAAATACTCCCTCGGGCATAAATGCAAGGAGCCCAAATTCTTTCAAATTAATGCTACGGATCACAGTTCATCGGAGGAAGCCCCACCACTTGAGGAACCAGAAGAGGAAGAAGAGGACAACCAGCAGGACAATGTACTTGAAGAACCAGTTATCTCGCTGCATGCTTTGGCAGGGATTTCTTCGCCCCAAACTCTT
This sequence comes from Pinus taeda, assembly GCA_000404065.3. Taxonomy (NCBI): domain Eukaryota; kingdom Viridiplantae; phylum Streptophyta; class Pinopsida; order Pinales; family Pinaceae; genus Pinus; species Pinus taeda. Next base: position 49,783 of record APFE030928036.1, on the reverse strand, counting down.
GAAATCAGAGGTTTTATTAAGCATCGCCAAGTAGTAGTCTTGATTGATAGTAGTTGTACACATAATTTTATCCATCAAAGAGTCGTGGAAGTAGTGCATTGTTTTGTCCGAGCAGTTTCCAACTTCCAGGTCCAAATTGCTGATGGGGGGACAATGAAATGTGAAGGCTGTTGTGAAAATGTCAAACTTCAAATGGGGGATTATCAGTTAAAGACCCACATGTTTGCCATACACATGGGAGGGTGCGACATTGTCCTAGGCGCTGAATGGCTTTGCACACTTGGCCCAATCACAATGGATTTCTAGGAGTTATATATGAGCTTTAAGCAGAACAACCACACACATACCCTCCGCAGACTCCAGGCGGGAGCTCTCTCTATCATCAGCTCACATCGGATGGAAAAATTGTTAAAAAAGGGCCACCATGGAGTTATAGCCCAATTTAATGCCATCCAGGCCTTCGAACCCAATTCTCTTCATATTCATCCTGAGATGCAACAGATCTTAAACAACCATATGCCAGTCTTTAACAAGCCTCATGAGCTTCCACCCTCGAGAGGGGAACATGATCATAGCATTACTTTGGTCCCAGGGGCCCAACCACCAAATGTGCGCCCATATAGATATTCGTTCAACCAAAAGAATGAAATTGAAAAATAATCAAGGAACTCTTGGAAGCAGGCACCATTCGTCCCAACATTAGTCTTTATTCATCGCCGATGATCATGGTGCTCAAGAAAGATGGGGAATGGCGTATGTGTCTAGACTTTAGGGCCCTTAATAAGTTGACAGTCAAAGATAAATTTCCCATCCCGGTTGTTGATGATTTGCTGGATGAACTACATGGGGCTCAATTCTTTACTAAGCTCAACCTTTGCTCGGGCTACCACCAAATTTGCATGAAAGAAGTAGACATTCCAAAGACTGCTTTTCAAACTCATGAAGGCCATTATGAGTTCCTAGTCATGCCATTCGGTCTTTGTAATGCCCCATCCACTTTTCATAGCCTTATGAACCACCTGCTCAAACCATATCTCAGAAAATTTGTCCTTGTTTTCTTTGATGACATCCTCATCTACAGTCACACTTGGGCCACACATCTTTAACATGTAGATTTGCTCTTGCAACTGCTCCGCAAGCATAAATTATTTATCAAGATGTCCAAATGCTCTTTTGGCATGGAAGAAGTTGAGTATTTGGGCCACATTATGGGGCGTGAAGGTGTTAGGGTGGACCCCAAAAAGATCCAGGAAATGCAGGATTGGCCTCAACCAAAGACCTTGAAGAGCCTGAGAGGATTTTTGGGTCTCACAGGCTACTATCGCAAATTTGTCCGCAATTATGGTTGCATTGCTAGGCCCCTCACTCAACTCCTCAAGAAAATTTCATTTCTCTAGAATGAGGAAGCACAACAGGCCTTTACAGCTCTCAAACATGCCATGTGTTTTACTCCAGGCTTAACACTACCCGACTTCACCAAATCTTTTGTGATTGAATGTGATGCTTCTAGTATGGGTATTGGGGCAGTCTTAATCCAGGAAGGTCGACCCCTGGCCTTTACGAGCCAACAACTAAGTGGGAAGAATCTGGGACAATCTACCTATGAGAAGGAGATGATGGCCATCTTACATGTAGTAGATACCTGGCGACCATACTTATTGGGGTGACGTTTCCAAATCCGCATAGACCATCAAAGCCTTAAATATTTTTTGGAGCAACACCTATCCTCACCACAACAAAATAAATGGCTCGCCAAAATGCTGGGATATCATTATGAGATAATTTACAATAAAGGGTGCGGAAATATTGTAGCAAATGTGTTATTCGCCAATTTGAGGAGGAAAGTACCCTACTCGCAATTTCCCTTCCCATTCCAGACTAGATTGAAGAGGTTTGCAAAGAGTGGTTTTCACATCCCTGGCTCTTCCAACTCATTAATTAATTGTAGGCGGATCCAAATTCCACAGCGGGCTACTCGTGGCAAGATGAGATTCTTCGCTACAAGGGCAGAGTCGTAATATCACCAACATCCACCCTCAAAAGTCGCATTTTGGCGGAGTTGCACTTATCTCCCACTGCAGGACATTCAAGCTTTTAGAAGACGTATGCTCGCACTCGAAGATCATTTTTTTGGACAGACATGAAAAAGGACATTCTTACTTTTGTAGTTGAATGTGACGTCTGTCAGCGCCACAAAGGAGAAACAGTCAAATCCTTAGGCACATTACAACCATTGCCCATCTCGGCCTCAATCTGGACGAAGGTTTCTATGGATTTCATTACGGATCTTCCAAAGTCAGGCAACAAGTCAATCATCATGGTGGTTGTGGACAAACTTTTTAAGTATGCTCATTTTTGCGCCCTACCCCACCCCTTTACACCAAATTTGGTCGCTCAATCTTTCATGGATCAGATTTTCAAATTGCATGGCATGCCCACTTCCATTGTGTTTGATCGTGACCCGATTTTCACCAGTAACTTTTGGCAGGAACTCTTCCAGCTACAAGGTACCCAACTACAACTCAGTACTTCCTATCATCCACAAATTGATGATCAAACTGAAGCAGTCAACAAATGTCTGGAGACTTACCTTAGGTGTTTCAGTTCAGAAAAGCAACATCTCTGGGTACAGTGGTTACCTCTAGCCGAATGGTGGTATAACACCAACTATCATGCCACCACCAAAATGACTCCATATGAAGCAGTTTATGGTCAACTCCCTCCTTCCCCTACTTCTTATATCAAGGGATGCTCGAAGGTACAAGCAGTGGATCAACTCCTACAGAACCACACAACCATGTTGACCCATTTTAGAGAGAATCTTCATCAAGCTCAGAACCGCATGAAGCAACAGGTAGATCAACATCGCTTAGAACGCCAATTTCAAGAAGGGGATCAGGTATTTTTGAGGCTGCAACCATATAAGCAAACATCACTTAAAGACAAGGGTTGTCAGAAATTATCTCCAAAATTCTACGGACCGTATCAGGTACTTCAGCGCATTGGAGAAGTCGCCTACAAGCTAGCTTTGCCACCCACTGCAAATATCCATCAAGACTTCCATGTCTTATGCCTCAAGAAAGTGATTGGGAACCATTGCAAAATTCAAACCAATCTACCTGAAGTGGATGAAGAAGGATCAATCTGGCTCCAACCTGAATAGGTTCTTGACACATGAGAACGACACCTGCATGGCCGCCCGATCAAGGAAGTCCTCGTCAAGTGGAAAGACACCTCTTCGGAAGATGCAACTTGGGAACCAACTACTATCCTTCAACAGTTTCCGCAGCTTCAGCCTTGAGGACAAGGCTATTCTTATGGGGGAGGAAATGTTAAGGTCCAACCCTAAACCCCTTATTTATGTAATAGGACCGAATCATAGTTATAGAGTCAATAAAGCCCATATTAATAATTGTAAGTGGTTAACCCGCATTTAATGAAGGGACCACAGTTAGTTGCAAATGGGCCATGGTATTAGATAGATGGTATTAATAAGAACCATGGTATTGCCCCATGGTATTGCATGTATGAATCCTATATAAAGGATGGAGACTCCTCTCGAGGAGCATCGTGTCTTATTTTGTAATTGAGTTAAGCTCTATTGGAGGTTGCCTCCTCGAAGAGGCAAGTGAACATTGCTCTCTGAATAATAAAATACTTGCTGTTATTTCTCATTGTTCTATGTTCTGGGTATATTTCTTCGCATATTTGGTATTTTGGTATCATCTTGCAGGTTAAGAGCATAACAAATTGCCCAAAAGCCTTCGAGAAGAATTCTGCTAGAAAGAATCACCACAGATCTACATGGTGGGAAGGAGCACAAAAAGAACATTGCACTGTCATCAAGGAAGAATACTCTCCAGAAAACTCTGAATCGCAAGAAATCGGGCAAGAAAGAAACAAGTCTCAAGACAAGCAGGGAGAAAGCCCCGCCCAACAGCAAAAAAATGAACTCGACAACCCCTCAAGCATCAATAGTTATGAGGATTCGAATATCGCACAAAATAAATCTTCATTTAACAGCAACGCAGATCTCCCAGACCAAACTTCTTCTCCGACTATCTTCAAAAGGACGAACACAACAGATTGCAAAGCTAAGACACCAATGTCCAAGAACCAAAAGAGATGAATGAGATGCAAGATAAAGGAAGTTGGAAGACGGTATAGAAAAAAAAAGAAAGCTACACACCAATCTCGCCAAGAACAAACAATTAAGAACTAAAAAAATTATAAGTCCAATAGACCAATTTGGTGTCACTGGACGTTAGCCACCGCTATCATTATCATTAAAAATAAATTGTTGTTGTTGTTTGTTTGTTTGTTTGTTTTTTTTTTTTTTTTTTTTTAAATAATAAATCAATTCGTATTCCCAATTTGATAACTATGATTTAAATGGAAAAATATATTCGAATTTGGTAATATGATTTAAATGAAAAAAATTTAGGTTCGGATCCTTCGTCAAGGTATTCGACCTTTGTAACTTTGCAATTTTATCTTACCACTTGGGTTTTATAACAATTTTAATCTAACTCTTGGCTTTCATATAACCTGTGAACTTTGCATATAACTGAAGCTCATACTCAGGCCATTGTTTTGCAGCAATGGAAACTGAGACGCCATTGATCGATGTTGTCCGCAAGGCAGTTGCGAATAGCGGAGAAGCTGATGACGATTTACTACCGTCAAACAGATGCTTGATAACCCTTAATGGCAATGCCATCATTTCTGATCTCGTGGCGGCGGTGGGCAAGCAGAGCGAAAACCCCCCTAAAGCCAAAGCCGAAGCAGAAAGGTCCAGGTTTGCGGAGCCTGAAGATAATTCTGGTTCAATAGGAATATTCAGGAAATTGCCCAGCTGGAAAATGAGCCCTATAGACGACCAGGTAATTGATGTCGGAACAGAACTGTATAATCGCCTGAAAAACATAAAGCTTAATAAAAACGAGGGTTTAACTCCGAAGGACTTCTTCGGCGTTATAAACCCATATCTTTTCGACCTTGGCAGTAAACTCGGTCTCCAGGCAGCGAAACCTACTCCTGCAACGGACATAAATGCCTCCCTCCATTTATTGCAGAGCATGGCTCCTTTTCTTGGCAACCATGTCGTTAACTTAATAGTGAGATGGTGCCTAACCCTAAAGTTTTGGGATCCGTTAAAGATTCTGCTTTCTCAGGGCTTGTTTTCATGGCATACGTGCCACGACCTCGTAGATAAATTGGTTGAGAACAACCGGGGCAACCTCCTGTGCCTGTACATCAAGAACACGGCCGACTTTCGACCTGCGGACCTCCTCCTGCTCCTCAGGTACTTTCTTCGCCCTAAGAGCGACAAAACCCTGGCCGCGGTCAGAGACGAATGGAGGGATGAAGCACATCTGGCAATAAAACTTGCCTCCGACATGAAGATACGCTGCATTCAATCGAACAAACTGAAAACCAGAGGTGAATTATACTCCTTGGAGTTCACTGCCGTATTGCTTGCCGCGGCTGTTGACGGATTCTCGGCCGCGGATTTGTGCTTGCATTGCCTTGTTTCTTCGTCGCCGGACGAGACCGTGTTGTCTTCCGTTGTTAGCGAGCTGGACACGGCGGAGGTACTGAAGCTGTTGCGGTACCTCGGAAAATGGCTAACAAAGTATTCCAAAAGTCATTTGATGGGTCCTCTGCCCCTTGCCGCCACGCCGAACACTAAAATTTCCAGGTGGGTTCCTTCCTTGTCTTTGATATTAGAATGGGTGAGTCTTGTTTTTGATGAACACTATTCCAGTCTGGTTCTGTTCTCTGAATTTCATGATGAGTTGAAGTCCATAGAAAAAATGGTCAAGCACTATTCTAAAGCAACGGAAGAGTGGTGTTCTTTGGCTAGTGTAGTGGAGCTTCTTAAGTCAGAAGCGCGGCTACCCAACATCAGCAAGTTTGATGCTAAGGAGGAACATGTTGTCGAGTATTTGAGCTTCAGTTAGTGGATGCTTCCCTCCGTAGACTCGGTGGGTTTAGCTTATATTTTCAATTCAAGAGCTATTCATGTATAATTTTTTTCCCTTTATGGTCTCAAATTTACCGGTTACCTTTTTGGTATTTGACTATATCTACATAGCAGAGCTTTTTCCCCTTGTGTAATATCGGGAAGGCAGATGGCCACACAATAAAACTATTGTGAGAGAAACAATTTTTTTGTTGTTGTTTTCAACCGCATGCAGTATCAGTTATGATTTATACACGTTCTTGACGTATCGAAATGCATCTTCCTAATATAATGTGCATTGCATCTCTTTGTATAATGAATTTGGTCTAGCCTCTGGGCACCATATCTGCTTTTGAATGTGGCAATCGCTAGTTTAATCTATTGGTGAGGCAATTTAACTGCAGATGATATGCAAACGAATATTATGGAAAGATATTCAAAGTTTCAATTATTTTTAAATCTATTCTGCATCAGTGAGCATTTTATTATTTTTACACATATTACGGATAGATATCAAAGCATCCTTTTGCCTTAATTCTTTTTAGTATGGGCTTTCTGTAGTTTCTATGTATGAAATTTGCTTATCACAACCTCTAGTTTTGCAAGGCAATTTAGGTTCAGATTGACAGGGGTCTTTGATTGAGAAAAGCAAGCCCTCATACGGTTGTCAAGGTCGAACTTTGGTTTCTAGTTTCAGTGATATTACCATGGATGCTAGAATGTCATTGTGATTCAGAAGTTGCAAGCAGAGATGTGGCTGTCACTATTGTTTATCAGAATTCCTTTTTGTAAGAACTTTAGTACACCGCTCTTGCCCATGGATTTTTTTTTTGACTTGTAACCAAGCACCCAACTTCCAACCTGTAAACAAGGGTAATATATTCCTTGCGGCCCACAGGCTCACAGAGAGTGAAACATGTCACAAGCAGGATTTGAATTTGAGCGGGGAGGATAATACTTCACCTTTCTAACGTCCCCAGTTGACATCTTCTTCATGGATCTCTATGGGCAACACATATAATGCCAGAAATACCCAGGGCCTAGATAACTCTTGTCATTTCTTATTCATCTATTTGTAATATTTGTCCTGACTGTATCTCTCCACTCTGACATTTTTAGATTGTGTTGTGGCTGTCTTTGTCAACAGTCCAACTCCTTCCTATAAATAAGTCTAATTAAATTAAAAAAAGAACATCACAAGACAGATTATTAATTTTCTTTTACACATCTTCGTTGTTTGAGATTGTATTATGGTAAAAATATAAAATTCTAGTCTTTGCAATGTTATAGTTTTATGCTTATTTCAGAGTTTTTAGTCTTGTCCTAATTTATATATTAAAAATTTCAAAATTGTGTCCGACTTCTATTTGGCTGAACAAGAACTGCTTTCTCATTTCATTGATAGTATAAAAATCTGTTCGTTGTTGTTAGAAAAATGAAGGAAGAGCTATATTCCATGTTTGCTAGTATCTTTGCTAATCCTTTGGCTTTTGTGTACTTTACAAGCTAGCATTTTTTTGAAAATTTTGAAAGCTCACTATTGCAAAATAAATGTTCCAAAGTAATACAAGGAACTGTTTTTCGTGAAATTTTGTGCTCATAATTGCTTAAGAGTTCACAGCACACATGCCACATGACAATTCCCCTAACTGGAGAGAATTCGTATAAGTGCACACTCATTTAAGAAAGATGAGGACCATGTTATTTCCAGCTTCAAATTTTGAGACCATTGTATGCAGATTCGGCACTAAGAATTTTTCTAAATCCTAGGTAACCTTATAATTTAAACCCTATCAAAACTGAAACCTCTGAATACCAGATTCTACAAACTTTTGCTGCTGTAAACACTAACAAATATACAAAACTGAATTCTCAAATCTGCATCACTGTTTTATATCAAATCTGGAAAACAGTAAACTAAAAGAGCTCAAAATTTAATCTCCTTAACTGACCCAGTGGAAGACCCTTTCAGTCCTTTATGGACTATAGGAGGAGCTACATTTGCGATCAATGCACCTATGTTAAAAGACTAAACCCTGGTCCTGACTCGAATTCTAGCTAAGTGTTCCCTAAGCTTGCATCAAAGATGTTTAGATTAAAGTGCTAAACAAGTAGCAGAAAACATGCATACAAGCGATTGTTGACTCCTAGAGATAGTAAGTCCTACTTAAAATAGGTCACTCATGCACCTTTTTGGATAACGAGAAAAGTAAGTTGGAATTAGAATACTAACTGAACTAGAAAATGGAGTGAAACTGGAACTTGCTAAATCTAGAACAATAAAGAACTAAGTAAACCGAAGGTGGAAAAATTGGAAATATTCTAAGTTTGGTGCATGCATGTTGAGGGAATACATACATCCTCCTCTCACCTACATAATTAATTGTGCCTCCCTCTCTCTCTATTGTGCACTGGAACCTAGGCCAACTGTTGCCATAATTTTTGTTGTATGGATTTGTCTTAAATGCACCCTTAATGTTGTACAAGCATATTGCTATGTAATCACTCTAGTGTGACCTCCTGTGTAAGTGTACATATTATAATTAGGTTGGTGAACCAGGATTGTGTTGGGCATGCATGCCCATGAATATATTTTTGTAAGGCCAACATGCCTATGTATATGAGTTTTGATGCCAGAGTGCTTGTGTGGTTTTAGGCTAGAATGCATATGTGCGGAAAGGCCAGTGAGCCTAACAAATGTAAAATGTAATCACACTGATTGGTAATAATACACTGTTGTTGCAAACCAAGTCAGACAAGATACAGGAGGGCCTAGGACTCCATGAGTGGGAAGGGGGGCTAAGGGCTAAGTGATGGGGGTTTAGGCCAAGGGGTTAAGCGAAATATTATATTAAAAGCCTAAAGCCATGTTTTTATTCTAAGTTTCCCTAAAGTGAGAAAATAGGTTCCTTGAGGTGCCACTTGTCTAAAAGGACACATTCACATAAGAATTGGGAGTTTAACGTAATTACTAATTCCCATTTTTCCTTCCATTAGTCTCACTCATTTTTACTATGGACTATGGTGCTTCTTTGGTGAGAGCTAGATAACCGTTGACTATTGTTACTATGTTGATCCTAGGTGGGTCTGGTTTTGCACTCCTCCCTGGGTTGCCTTGGATAAAGACTGTTGATTATTGTTACCTTGTTGATCTTAAACGGATCTGGGTGTGCACTTCTCCTTGGGTTGCCTTGGGAAAACTGCAACCTTGGAGGGGGGAGTCCGGGGATAGGTTTCTTGGTGTGAGGCTTGGAGGCTACCAGGAGACGCTTGAGGGTAGTTGGAACTCTTGGAGCCTTAAAAGGCTTGAGGCTTCTTGGTTGGCTTCTGTTGGAGCTTTGGAAGGGCAACAACACAACTTGAGGGATTACGGGTGCAAATAAGGGAGTGCACTACCTTGGGTTGTGCAGGTTGATGGGGTATGAGAGATTGTAGGTTGGAGGCTGTTGGAGTTTGGTACCTTGTTGGTGTTGATTGCGTGATCATAGTTGGTTCTAGGTGAGCCTTTGTCTTGGTGAAGTCATAGCCCCAACTCGGGGGTGACCCACTACTGAGAGTATTGGAGCAGTGAGGTTTATTTCCAGGTGGAACGTCTGAGGTTTGCAGTTAGATGCTGATATTATGAAAGATAAGTGTTTTGCATACATTTACATGCTTTTTGTTGTGTTATTTTGTAAATTATGCATTGCCATGTAATATATGTTTTCATGTATGCTTAATTATGTTGTTATGGTCATGAATACGCTACATCTAAGTCATGTGGCATTGGGACATGGGACACGTTGGACTCACAAATTCAAGTGTCTGACATATAGAAACCCCTGGATCAGGGGGTACATGCTCTCCAATGCTTGGGAGTGGTGTATATATATATAATACCAAATAACATGGTAACACGAGTACTGCTCCTAGGCATTGGAGAGCATGTACCCCATGCTTCCGCACTCTTGGGAGCTGGTAGGAAATGTTCCAAAATTGCCGGGAGCTTCAACATGTACCTCAGAGCTTTTCGGGAGCTTCACTACAACAGATTTTGATGTTTCGGGTACCTATTTTGAGTAGAGAAGGTACCATTTGTTTATTTTCTAAGTGATACATGTCAAGCCAGGGGGCTGGATTGCATGGGCTCAGTAAAGCGACAAAGACATGGAGATTTAGCTAAGGTTTCAACAAAATATAAACAAATTTACGCTGGTACTTCGGGGTAGCAAAGCATTCCCTGAGGTTTATTGCCAGGTGGAACGTCTGAGGTTTGTAGCTAGTTGGTGATATTATGAAAGATAAGTGTTTTGCATTCATTTACATGCTTTTTTTGTGTTATTTTGTAAATTATGCACTGCTATGTAATATATGTTTTCATGTATGCTTAATTATGTTGTTATGGTCATGAATATGCTGCATCTAAGGCACCTGACACGGGGACATGGGAGACGTTGGATATGCAAATTCAAGTGTCTGATACAGGGCACGTAGACCCCTTGGAGCAGGAAATGTAGGA
>APFE030928036.1:24691-38877 GCA_000404065.3 Pinus taeda | reverse complement strand
ACTAAATAGCATAGTAACACGGGTACCACTCCCAGGCATTTGAGAGCACGTACCCCACGCTCTCGCACTCCTGGGAGCTTGTGAGCTGGTAGGAAATGTTCCAAAATTGATGGGAGCTTCAATGGGTACTTTGGAGCTTTTCAGGAGCTTCACTACAACAAATTTTGACTTTTCGGGTACCTATTTTGAGCAGATTTTCACCTTTTGGGTACCTATTTTGTGCAAAGAAGGTACCATTTGTTTATTTTCTAAGTGATACATGTCAGGTCAGGGGGTTGGACTGCATGGGCTCTGTAAAGCGACAGAGACATGGAGATGTAGCAAAGGTTTCAACAAATATAGACAATTGCCAGTCATTTCTTGGCAGCTTCTGTTGCAAATCTTGAAGTTCAACAATTGAAAATAAGTCTACTTTCTTGAAGTTTATTTTGAAGCATGATAAGATTCAACAAATAACAATGATGGTCAGAAAGAGAAAGAGTAGGGTGTTAGTTTCATTTTATAAATTTTCAAACTTGAATTTCAAAGTACAATATAATGTGTTGCATGAAATCACATAATAGTCAAGTAATAATAGCCTTTTTTTTGTTTTTGTGTGTTTTTTTTTAAATTTTCGGTTTGGGAGTTCCATAGTTTTCTTTGTTGGCAAGGAATTTCATTAGCAAATTGTTGATGGATTAATATTTTGATTTTCTCTGGCAATTTTCAAAGTTCAATCTTTTACATATTTCATTGCTAGATGGAATTTGATGGACAAGTTTTGGACGGAAATAAATATATTATTATATATATATTTTAATATATTTTAAATTTTAATATGTTATATTATTGGCACTCCCAACTTGACGTTTCTTGTAAATTTGGGAAAAGCTTCTAGCCATGCCAGATACTTGTTCCTTTGTACCTGAAGTACTCGCGTAGAATGATTTCTAGACAAATGTACTTCGGGTACCCGAATACAAATTTGTGTAGAATCCCATCTTTCTTGCTAAAATATCTTGCCCATTGGACTAAGTGCCACTGGCTTTCTTTTTACTGCTTGACCTACACCTCCACCAAAACTCTCAAATGGAAGTTTGCTGCTACTTTTCCTCAAGAATGGAAGGGGATCCTCATTCTTGTTTTTTTAGATGATGCAACCACCCTTGCTACACCAACATTGACCTTTTTTTCCATTTCTTTCCTCTTAGCTATAGACACATTTGCACACGCTCCAATTCCACAACTTGGTAAGCCCAATGAATGCGCTTTCACACGGAAATAAGAGCTCTTGAATTGACTGTTGCAATACCTCCATGTCCAAAGAATATCGCCTCCCCCCTTTAACTTGCTGCTTGGTTCTTGATCTCTTGTGACATACTTCCACAAGGGATATTTACTTTCTTGAGCCTGCTGTTTTTCTAAATTTATTCTTCCTTCAACATTTGAAGCTTGCTGTTGCAGTGCCACTTCCAACAGAGGGAGCACTGACAGGCTTTGATGAAACTGGAATAGGAGGGGCATTACCAATGGGGACTTTCTTCCCCTTCTTTTGCCCCTTCCTTGCTGCCCTTGATTGAACCATGAATGGTGTAAAAAATAAAGAAAAAATGCACTAACATGTAAACAAAATGGATAGGCAAACTTCTGTTGCAAAAATGGAAAAAAATGGTAGCAAAATGCACTTACTGGTTGTTTGAATCACCTCCAAAATGCTCCTAAACCCTTTGCTACTTGCTCCCACACACCCACAACAAGAGAGACACAACAATGAAGAGAAAGCGACCCAAATTAGGCTTTCAAGGAGTTGCGACACACATTTCTAGAGGGACACATGTCCCAAAATTGGGACACGTTGTTGGGCGAATCGGATTTGCGGGCCTAGCGAATCCCACGTGTTCGGACATGCTTGACCCACGGATCGGACTCGCATATATCTATGCTTGACATAGTTTAATTGGGGTACAGGGTACTAGGGATACAAAATGGCAGAAATTGGGCTTGGTATGGTGACCAGGCCATGCCATCAGAGCAACTATTGGGATCTGGTTGATATTGGGGCTCTGTTGGGCTTCTTAATTTTGGTATCAGAGGTTGTATCAACTGAGTTTTAAGAATTTCGATTTTATGGTATCAGAGAGAGTTGTTGGCTGTAATGTCCCTTAGCTTGGATGGCTAGGTATGTTACATGTTGTACCTATTGACTGTGTACTCTTTAGTGCTGTGGAGAAGATTGTAGGTGCTAAACTATGTAAAAATCTAATACACCCTGTTAGTGATGAAAGTGTTCTCCATCAAACCCAGTCCTTCCCTGAGCATCTTGAAATTCCTCCTCTGGGGGCTTAGTAAAGATATCCACATGTATGTCGATATTTTGTCCTTCTAATATGAAGAAAGTCGATTTGTTTGCTATCACATGTCTTGAGGCTCCACTATGAACATACCATTAAACACCTGAAATTGTGTTTGGTAGAAAGGCATGACACCACAACAAAAGTTGTATTGAGCTTGGTAGTCAACTTGAAGCTTTTGCACTTCCTGCAAACTATTTTTGTTGTTGTTGCTGCTTACTCTTCACCTTCTTTTTTCTAGGACCTCTAAGAAGCAAAGTGGCGATGCATGTTACAATTGATATGGTATCCTTCTTTTGTTGGTTAGAAGACCCAGAGTTTTCCTTCTTATTTTTTCCCCTTTTGGATCTTGCTTTCTTTCCTTACCTTCCTATTCAACTTGTTCACACTTGGAAGTTAGATTGTTCACACTCTAAGCTTCCAAACTTCCCCTTCTCTAGGGGCTTAGTGAAGATATCCACATGCAGGCCGATATTTTGTCCTTCTAATATGAAGAAAGCCGATTTGTTTCTTCTCATATGTCTTGAGGCTCCACTGCGAACATACCATTAAACACCTGAAATTGTGTTGGTGGAAAGGCATGGCACCATATCAAAGGTTGTATTAAACTTGGCAGTCAACTTGTTCACATGTAAAGCTTTTGCACTTTGTGCACACTATTTTTGTTGTTGCTGGTGCTTACTCTTCACCTTCTGTTTTCTAGGACCTTTAAGAAGCAAAATGGCAATGCATGTTTCACTTGATATGGCTCAAACCCTTTTTTTGCTGCTAAGAAGACCTAGAGTTTTCCTTCTTATTTTGGCCCTTTTTGGATCTTGTTTTCTTTCCTCACCTTCCTAAAGAGGGCTAGTGTTGGTACATTTTCATAGCTGGTTGATGTTGTCTCTCGATAAGGGCTAGGGCTAGTGTTGGTACATTCTCATAGCTGGTTGATGTTGTCTTCCGATAAGGGCTAGGGCTAGGGCTAGTGTTGGTATATTCTCATAGCTGGTTGACATTGTTTCCCGAAAAGGGCTAGGGCTAGTACATGCTCATTGTTGGTTGACAACTTGACACTGTCTCCAATCTCATCTCATCCTCGACAAATGCATCCCACAAGCCTTTGAATGAGGGTCATTTCTCATGAGCACATATACAATGTACAAAATGATACCTGTCACCCACCATTTTGTGGGTAATATCCCAAGGAGATTTTTTTTTCTTAGATGGACTCAGCTGGCAGCCAACATCTCCTTGCAGCAACCGGCTAGCTCATTGTTCCATCTACTCCGGCACCTGAGCTAGCCATGTGGTCCCTCGCCCATCTTTGCCATGATTGTATGTTTGAAGGTGGGCCTCCCGAATCTAAAGGTATGCCTTGTCATTTGGAAATTGAGTATTGTAGTTTGCTTATCTTGGACATTTCTAGGCATGGATTAATGGGGGGATTCAGCGGAAAGAATGGGCTAGGTCAGTGCTTTTGTCCCCTAAACCCCTTTTAGGAATTAACCTTGCATTCCAGTCCCGTGGGATCTCTTTTACCAACCATTTGGTTCTAGGGATGGTATTTCACAGGAAACCTTGATTTTGGTTTTGGTCTCGCTTCCTTCTCCGCTTATATTTCTCTCTTTCCATTCATTGTTACCCCACCCATCTTTTTTCCCACCTGGGTCCACATTCCTCCATTGGGTCCACCTAGGGTTAGCTTGCCCCTTCTCCTTGCCCACACCTTGGGTCATGGCCTAGAATGAAGACTGGAGGTTGATTCAACTGAAAAGAAAGTTAAAAGCATATATGGCCACATTCAACAAGAAAAGTACCATAAAATGCAAAAGGTGGCCGGGACAAAAACATTTAGCACGTGGGCAAAAGCTAATACATGAGCTCTACCCCATCATCATGGCCATCACCTTGGTTCCTACAGGTTCTATGAGCCTTCTTCATCATATAGGAATCCATGACTATCCCATCCCCTGGTGGGCGATGAACCACCCCACCTTAAAAAGGGGAATTCATTGCTATATCTTATACATCATGCTCGAACCCCTTGAGCCCCAAGCAGTTAATCAAAGAAAATCATAAAAAAGCAAAATGCATAAAAGAAGGGTGGAAAAATCAAGGTTGAGGCACCTCATGTACCATGATTGCTCCCTCCTATACATTATAAACCCAAGTGTGGGCTTCCCTCTTATTAGCTACCCTTGTACCCCAACATGTGACCCAGGGCTGCTCCCTCTCATTCCCTACTTCACTCACATACTTGTTACATGCCACCACCTTTTGAACGGTGTACCTTGAATATATTATCCCCTTTAGAAGTAGAAACCACCTAATAGAGTACTTGGTGGGCTTATCACTAAAGCTTGTACTATTAGCACATTATTTTATTTTTGGGCTCATGTAGGCCAAGGATGCTAATTCAAACTCCTAAGTTGTGTATAAATAGGAGTGAGATGAGTTCATTTCTCATCATCACTTTGGTTTGGGATCTCTTATCTCTCTCTTGAGATTTTCGCACTTTTTCCAAGGATGAATTGGAGATTTTATGGATGAGCTTTGATGTATGGATATTGGTATATCTTCTTTATTTTCAATTGTGAATGGTTGGATATACTGTATTACATGTAAGTACTTGCTTTTGATGTTATTCTTGTTTACTTTTGTCATATATGTTGGATTGAGATTTTCGCTATTCTAGGGCATAATTGCTGCATGCATTTACTGCTTAATATTGTAGAATATGTCTCTATTATAACATTTCCTTCAATGTATGGGGCATGTAATAGGAGCGAAATTTCCTAGGGGTAAAATTTGACCTTGACAAGCCATTTCTCTTGCACATTGAAGTATAAAAGCTGCAAGGTTGCTTCTTCTTGACCTAGAGGCAAACAAAGTGATCTTGAGGCCTCCTTGACTGGAAACCAAGAAATCCTACTCTTACTCAACATAGACTCCATTCTCCGAAATATTAAGGCACTGATCTACCAAGGGTGGTCACTAAAATCCACATTTCCTCACATTCTTTCGGGACTAGCCACATTCGGGTGACTAGGGCACCAATTTCCCAACAAGCTAGCCATACAAAAAATTCGATCTCCTAGGGTCTCCTGCGCTGGTATTTCCTCTTGCCCCCCTCCAATTTTGAAGCCTTTCCGACAGTGGAGTTGGAAGAAAAGTCAAGCCCTAGCTTCAGGATCAAAACTTTCCCTGCCATCCCTAAGGCTAGTACCTCATAGGGTCAAGACAACATCTTTAAGTGAAATTCTTTTCTTGATCCTTTCCCCCACCTTGCGTAGGCTAAGAATATCATTGGTTGCTTCATACCTTCCTCATATCCTAGATCGAGTCCAATTGGCCCCGTGTGGCCCCACTACTTCAAAAGACCATTCTTCAAGAACTATCCGATATACCAATTCTAACAAGGATTTTAGGGATTGGGGAACTCCTTTACAAGCCTATTCCCATAAACTGAACCCTCAAAATCCTCTTCCTTTCCCTAGAAATACAAAGTACCTTGCTTAGAAAGAAAGCAAGCCCCATCC
Organism: Pinus taeda; assembly: GCA_000404065.3. NCBI lineage: Eukaryota > Viridiplantae > Streptophyta > Pinopsida > Pinales > Pinaceae > Pinus > Pinus taeda. Next base: position 33,026 of record APFE030928036.1, on the reverse strand, counting down.
TTAACTTTTTTGGGAAAGGGGTTGCGTCAATCATATCCATTGACTTATCATTCATTAGAGACTCCACACATATCAGGTCTCCTCCCACCGGTGAAAATCTGTAAATAGAAGGGAGCCTTAGCTGAGGTGGCAGTGGGCAAAGTCTTCATTTGTTGCCCTTGGTCTAGCACTTGCCCTTTAGGGACACCCCTGAGGTCCCCTGCTAGTTTGAGCGGTAACAATACCAAGATGGACTAAAGCTATTTATATCGGTGTACCACGGGGACATGTCCCCCAGGGTCATGTGCACGCACCCCTCGCACCCCACGCACTCGGGACAAGGAGTCTACTCGGGGTGCCTTTCCCCACTCACCCTTTTTGGGGAGTCTTGGGGAGACGCAAGAGGGTGCATTTCCCTAGTGTGGGGGACAAGACTCCCCAAAAGGGGTGCGTATGGGCGTCACCCCTCAAAACTTCAGTATCTAGTATATAGTATATGGTAATATACTAGTATGTTTTGCTTTCAATTTAGATTCTAGAATGATGAATTTAACTTTCAAAACAATGTCGGTTGTAGAATGATGAATGATATGGATCAATGTATTTAAATATTTCATTATTGAATTTTTTTATTGAATCTCATGGTATGAATGAATAATGAGTATGTCATATGAATGATGTATGCATCAAAATGAATCATGAGGATGGATCAATGTATGTCATTATTTAATCCAATTATGAATTTAAATTTTGTGTGGATCAAATTTCAATTTTCAATGTATTGGTATCCATATTACTATTAATCTATTTAATATTTATGTTTTCCTTATTGAACAATGAATATGAACTTACGTCCCCCCCGCAGCCCCAAAATTTCCCTAAAATTTGAGGGTACTCCCACATGTACCCCTGTGTGTCTCCCCACACCGGAGTCTTGGTGGAACATTTTGATTCGAACTATCTCATTTTCTTCTATATTTTCACCAACTGCAGTTAGCTGATCTCTCAAGATTGTTTTCTCTATCAAATAGCTGGTTAATGAACCAGTGTTTCTCATGCAGATATTGAGCAATTTGTTCTTTAATAGCATTCTCCTTGACATGTTTCCCTCTGGCACAAGGTATGTATATACCTACTTGTTTTCTTCTCGGCAATGTGAGGGATTGGTTTGTCCTTCACCAAATCCATAACAATTTATGTTGATTTGACTGATTTCCTATTATGCTTGGCTAACACCCGGGGGCCTTTCGGAAGTATGACCTACTCTACAAGGTAATGCAGTTCAATGTCTTCCAAGAGAAAAAAGTTGGGGCACCCTCCAGTATGTGACAATCTGGGAGACAGTGACTGGTAATTACTGTAACTCTTCAAACAAACACGAAAACAGATTTGAGGCACAGAAAATAACACTCTAATCCTTGGAGCATCTTGGGTATCACACCCTACAACCCTTTACAGGTCCGGATCTTCTTCGCTAACTGAAGCTTGGGCAACCCTCCCTTGCAGTCCTGGCTCCTATCTATAGATGGATTTCTAAACGTTTCAGCAAAAAATGCTCTAATACCATGTTTTTTCTAACCATATTATGCAGATTTCACACTAAAAGAATTATCCTAAACCCTACGTAACTTCCAAACTGATACCCTATTAAAACTGCAATCTCTGTTTTTTCAGACCATATTATGGAGATTCCATGATAAAAGAATTACCCTAAACCTTAGGTAACTCAAATCTGATACCCTATCAAAACTGCAATCTCTGAATACCAGATTCTACAAACACATGCTCTGCTGGAAACACAGAAATTACACAGAAAACTGAACTCTCAACTCTGCATGACTGTTTATATTAAATTTAAAAAACAGTAAACTGAAACGCTGTAGCTCAAAACTTAATCTTGGTAACCAACACAGTGGAAGACCCTCCCACTCCTTTATAGACCAGGAAGAGCTAGGGTTACAATCAATACACTCTATCGCTGTGGTGCACCTTGGTTAGAAAACCAAACTCTAACTCTGATTTTAGTTCTAGCTTAGGGAAGTGTGCTCTAGGCCCTGTGTGAGAGAATGCCTAAATTAGAATGCTCAAAAAGACATAGCAAGCATGCATACAAGAAAGTGTTATCTCCTATGAGATCAGTGCCCTACTTAAACTAGGTCAACTCATGCACCTATTTCTATAACTAGAAAAGTAAACTGGGAATAGGAAATTGATTGAACAAGAAACTGAACTGAACCTTGAACTGAAGGTGGCAAAGCAGGAAATATACTAAGATTGGTGCATGCACATTAAGAGGCATGCAATACTGTTAAAATTGGCAACTAGCGCCAAATTCCACTTTGGACAGCTCATTTGATGGGGATAATTGTTGCATTGAATTCCTCTTTTTGAGAGGACCAAAATCGACCTAAAGATCATCAAATTCGGATATGCAGAAACGGGTTTTTAAATTTATACCCTCACATGTGCAAATTGTCAAGGTCGGTCACATCAACCACTTCAGAAGGCCGAGTTTGACTACGTTTGACCGAGCTCCAAAGATGACTGTTTGTTGTTGCGTTGACCATCGTTGAATTTCTGGTTAGGGAAGAATTTGACTGTTGTTGTCTACTGCAGAAAATTACAGATTTGACAGGGCTGCTTTGATCATCATTTGGCAAGTCAATTTTGACTTTATTGTACTCTCTTTCTTTGCTGAACATTTGATATAATAATAAGAAGAATTAATCGAAGGGTTTTTCCCTGGCATCCACCAAAACTGGTGTCCTTTTGTCTTGGCTTGTCTTCTGCATTTATGTTTGATATTCTTTCATCAGTTACTGTCATAATGATAATGGTTAATGTGACTGCTAATGGATTACTGGAATTAATAATGGGCTAATGTATTAATGAAGTAACTGAAATGGGCTAATGGATTAATGAAGTAACTGACCTAAGCAAAGAACATGTTAACTCAAAAATTAACATGGTATCAAAGCTCAGGTGAGGACAAACCCAAGCAAGAGGGAAAGCAATCATCAAGGCTTCACACATTAAAGGACAGAGGCAGCCCTAGGACCAAGCTCCTTCTGGCATTAAGTCAAATTCTAGGCATGATTACAAGCCATAGTCTCTAGGCCGAAAACCTAATCAAGAAAAGCAAAGAAAGGTGAGGGGCATATAAACCCTGATTTGGAAGTTCGAGGAGCTAATGAAATAGCCCACACAAAGTTGAGTTGTTTGTCAAAAGAATCGCCGTCCAGAGGTCTGAAATCAATTTAGGAGATCCAAAATTCAGAAGCACAGTTCATATACTATCTAAATAGCTGTTTGGAAAACATTTTGAAGTTGTTCTCTCACTTGAGAAAAGAAGCATCCAAGTCCAAGTTTACTGAAGGCTTTTCAAGCTAAGTTGAACGAAGAAATTCTTTCTGTGATATAACTCTGCAACCAAGGCAGTTTTGTCAATCTCAAGATAGGTCAAATCTTGCCTTAGAATAGGAAGTAATCTGTGGGTTTTCGCTGAAGTAATTTGAAGGTAATCCGAGCTGTGTTCAGGCATCTTTCAGTGAAAGATTATAACCTGATATTGAACCTCTTTCTTGAGGTCTTTTGATCATTCTCAAGGCTGATTTTGTGACTATTGAAAGGGCTTCTGAGGCCTGGTGTAAGGGTTTTCTGTGACAGACCTCTTAGCATTATTTGTCAAGACAATTTGAAGCAAGCAATCAACCTCTTTAAGGCAGCATCATCGCTTTTGTTCAAAACTGATCTGGAAGTGTTATATGGGAAATTCATGCAAGATATTGGATGAAAATTCATTGACCTAGTCTAATGCACTTCAAGGAATATTTCTGCCTCATTTAGGGCAAGAACAAGGTAACCCTCTCCAGGGCAACTTACCATGAATAATTTGATCTGAATCTAATGATTGTCTGATCTAAAATTGTTGCACTCTAGCATCTTGGATGAAGGTCAAATTATGAAATAGTAGATCTGTGAAATAATTGGAGTCTTAATCTGAATAAGAGTTACATTGAAGTTACTTAAGTCAAGTGTCAAGTGAGGCCTGCCTATATCTCTGAACTCTCAGAAGGTTTAGTCACAAGAGTGGAAACTCAATGAATCTGAAGCTCAACATTTGAAGCAGTAAGGTTTTCCTTCTCCATTATGTTGGGAGGCATTTTCAAACAGATCTTTGGGATACTGTAGTTTCCTTTCTAAAGGAATCAAAGGCTAATCAATTCCTTGTCAATTATGAGCAGTAATTTCATTAAGGCATTCATACTTGGCTCGTCTGAAGGCAGTTTCAATATCAACACATTAGGACTGTGGACAGTGAAGCATGAATCCTCATCACACTTCAGGCACTCCTATTGACAGATAAACGTCTCATCTCTCAAGGTATGACAAACATTAAAGTTGAAGGTCGATTTATATTGCAAAATCATATTAAGGTCTGTGGCATAGAAACTCTGTATGAGATTGAGGTTAATTTTTGATTAAAGTATATCCTTTCAATCAAGTGTGAAAAGACCTTGAGGGATCTTCAAAAGGGTTGTGGACCATCTCAGGCTTGTACAGCTGTGGCAAGAATGTGTGCAGGTTAACAATGAAGTATGGATCAACTTGGCAGGCATCTTCAGATAGTCATCTTCAGGGATTACAGTAGCACATCGCCAGTCTCGAGGACTTGATGAGCAGTTGGATAACCTTGCATCATTAATGATTATGAGCTTAAGATGGCTCTAATATTTTGTATGGCTAAGATCTCCTCTCACTCATCATACAGATAACCTAAATTGGCTTGAGAAATAAAGTCAAAATTGTATTGCAATATGTGGGGAACTCCCTGTTACTGATTCTTGGCTTCAACTAGTGTTCATCAAACAACTTATGGCCAGTATCAGAATCTTGAGGGAAGAAGTCAGTTTTTCATCAATAGTTCAAAGTGCATTCTTTTGCAGCAACATTGAATTTTTGAAGAAATCTAGTACATCAACAGTTATATATATTCCAAACATATTGATGACCTCATAAATCTAGCCCATGATATCATGCTCTAAATTTTAAATTTATCACTGAGAAGTAATTTGGCATAATTTGATTTGATCTATTACTAGGGTTCTCTTTGGACCATCTAGAATGAGGTTGAGGATGTTAAGATCAGTGCTAATAAGGACTAGGAGTGTAGGACTCCGAATCAGTGTTGCATAAGATACCTTAGCTTAATCAGACTTGAAGCAGACAATTTAAAAGGATCAGAACATTTCAAGGCTAAATTCAGAGTAAGTCCCTTGGTATCCTCATTCAATCAATAATATTGAGGTACTATTGATGCAAGTATATCACTGCTGTTGAGGACTGTTAGTTGAAAATGCTGTTGTTGACTGAGCAGAGCATGCAAGAAAGATTACCTGTGCATGCGTTTGAAAGTTTGTTGACTCAGTTAAAGCATGATAATGTCTCATCTCAAAAGATAAGGAGCAGATTGATAAAGGCTAAATGTCCAACTAAAGCAACGCTTCAGAGGGAACTATAGGATCCCTGGCAGTATGACCCGATGACTCTTCTTGCCCAATGTTTATTGATGAAGGCAAGTCATGGCTGCTGATTATGATTATAATTTATGATGACTCTGATGATGCCTTGATATATCACTGTTACTGGAGAGGCTGCATGGAAGCTGCATGATTACGATTGATGACTTTGGCACATGGACCTAAGGGTCTATAGCAGGAAAAGGGACAGGTTACAAGTGGCTCGATGATTATGATTTGGCAAGGTCACTTTTTCTATATTTAGAGGGAGTTATGGACAAGCCATGTTGATTGGATTGTAAAGATGCAGCTATTGATGATGTCTGATTGATGACCCTCTTGTTTATCAATGTAAGAGGGAGTTGACTTTTAAAGTCAATATGGAAGACCTAGCCTTGATGCACTATTCCCTACACATAAAGGTATGATGAGATGGAGAAGTTGCTGGTCTGCATATGTATATCTTGTGGGATCCCTGGTGTTCTTGATAAACACCCTATCAGTCATATGCCTCGCTAAGAAAACTTTGAGTTGATCTATGGATGAGCCTCATATATTGGGCAGATGCTTATTGAGATATCTTTGTGATTCTATTATCTATAATCTGAGGTACATTGCTGGAATCTAAGATTCTATGAATATTCTAATGCTGGCTCAGTTGGCAGTGTGATGGATGGAAAGAGCACATCTAGTGCTATATCTCTTGATTCGGTCACTCTGGAAGCACTATTGAGGCTGAATGTATATAGCAGCAAGCATGGCTTATTATGAAGCCAGTTGGATGAGGAAAGCTCTTCAGTGAGCCATTTGAGCACATGCTGGTAACCACCGTTGTATATTACGATATTCTCGAGTGGGATTCATTTTTCAGAGAATCCATGTTCCACGACAACTCCAAGTATTGAGTATTGCTTTATTTTAATATTTTATATTGGAGAGCTACCAAGCTCCATCATTGTTGCTTGGATGAGCAGATTACTGTCATCCATAGATAACCTCTTGGTAATGTCAAGATTTCTTCAAAGAGAGGCTGGGAGTCGTGGATAAACCTTACTATGAGGGTCTTGGTTGAACATTGAGCTTTGGGAGCTCCTGGGGTACTTCTTGGAGCTATGTGTGACCATAGGATGAGTGGTTCACCTTCCCCTATGGGTACGCCGTGTACAGGTTGAGTGGTTCACTTTACCCTGTAATACTCCATGATGATATATGAGAGCATAGGGTGAGTGGTTCGCCTTCCCATATAACTGATGATATATGCATATGATGAGTGGTTCACCTTTTCCTATGGCATATGAGCAGGACGAGTGGTTCGCCTTCTCCTGCAAATATCCTAGTGAGAGATGCATATAGGCATTTGTCAGTTGTCACATGTGGACATGTTGGTGGGACATGGTTCATCCTTTCCCCACATGTAGTGTGCTTATTCCCTACGATTGATGGTTGACATGTCGTTGGGATGTGGTTCTTCCTTTTCCCATGTGTATGATCCTTCCTACGATTGTTGGTTAGCATGCATGTAGGATGTGGTTCATCCTTTCTTTACTCTCGTTGGTTTGCATGCGCGTAGGATGTGGTTATCCTGCCCCTACGATGGTTGTGACATGTGACTATAAGATGTGGTTTACCCTTTCCCTACGTGTGGTTGTGAGTAGGATGTGATTTATTCTTTCCTTGATGTTGCCCAAGCATCATCCTACTCATGTAGTCTGGGATACATGGGCATTACCCCTCATTTGGGCAACGAGTTGGGAACAGTAAATAGGGACGATAGCACTACAGATGGATGCATCGTGTATTGCCGTACTCCCTATGTCTAGGATGCATGGTGTTCAACAACTTGATTTGGGACTAAGTCAAATTGGGGTTCTACCCCTGGACATACTTTTGTAAGTGGAGAGTGGCAAGGTCTTGTGACTCATCTCTATCAATTCTTCTTCATTATTACATCATTGTTTAACAAAGTTGATATGAGATGTAGAGATGGTTCATGATGACAGGATGACATGATGGATTGGCAGGTGGACTTCCCCCTAGTTGAGAGGGAGTGTTAAAATTGGCAACTAGCGCCAAATTCCATTTTGGACAACTCAATTGATGAAGATGATTATTGCATTGAATTCCTCCTTAGGACCAAAATCAACCTAAAGATCATCAAATTCGGATAAGCAGAAATGTGTTTTTGAATTTATGCCCTCACATGTGCAAATTGTCAAGGTTGGCCACATCAACCACTTTAGAAGGCCGAGTTTGACTACCTTTGAGCGAGCTCCAAAAATGACTGTTTGTTGTTGCGTTGACCATCATTGACTTTCTGGTTAGGACAGAATTTGACTATTGTTGTCTACTGCAGAAAGTTACAGATTTGATAGGGCTGCTTTGATCATCATTTGGAAAGTCAATTTTGACTTTATTGTACTCTCTCTGTGCTGAACTTTTGATATAATATTAAGAAGAATCGATCAAAGGGTTTCCCCATCTTGGGGTTTTCACTGGCATCCACCAAAACTGTTGTCCTTTTGTCTTGGCTTGTCTTCTGCGTTTGTGTTTGATGTTCTTTCATCAATTATTGTCATAATGATAATGGTTAATGTGATTGCTAATGGATTAATGAAATTAATAATGGGATAATGGATTAATGAAGTGACTGACATAAGCAAAGAACATGTTAACTTAAAAATGAACAAATACACCATCTTCTCTCCTACACAACTGTGCCTCTCTCACATTCTTGTGTCCACAAGAACCTATGCGAACTGTAGCCTTAAGTGCTGCTATATGCGCCCTTACTACTATATTGACCTTTGCTATACCTGTTGACTGTTGGCATTATGATG
>APFE030928011.1:268706-290370 GCA_000404065.3 Pinus taeda | reverse complement strand
GGTTAACTATGTGGGCTAGTCATGGAAAGAATATAACACAACACAACAGAAATTAGAGGGAAAAAAAAGGAAGATGAAAAAAGAGACATCAATAATAAAAAGGCACTTGAGAATCACTTGACAACTTTTGCTCATCTTTTGATCAAGATAGGAAAAACGAGAGAGACAAATCAGTGGATAACAAAGAAAAGAAAATCAAAAGGAAGGCAAACGGAAGCAAAGGAAAGCAAGGGTGCACAAGAAGAAGGTTGAATAAAAAAATTAGTAGGAAGAATTTGCAGCTAACAGGTTGCATGTGTGATTTCCTTATTGATATGTGAATGCAGAGTACATGCATATGTTTATTTCGTTCATTTGTTATCATTGGCATGGTCTTTTCCTGGTTTGATAGTAGTTTTAGCCACTCCTTTCCATTTCTTCGATAACCATGGTGTGATGGGGTTCATTCTTAGTTGAGCCTTGAATTGCTAGAAGGTTTTGGAACTCGATGAGGTGGTCTTAGGAAAATCCCAAGGGTTCAATGTGAGATGGTTTTCTATGGGAAGCCCTTGACAAGTGGATGGATATAGAAAAATTCTTCAAACTATGATGAAGGAATTTTGAGGCATCCAAGCTTGATTTGGTTTTATGATCTTGCGATCAGTTTCACAATAGCTTAAGGGTTGAAAACCTTGTAAACAAAAATAGATATAATTTAAATAAATATAATGCATACTTTAATTTATTTGGAAATTCTCTCATTACAATTATTTATATTTAAATAATTTCATAATAATTCATTTTATAGCTATTTTGAGTTAATAAAATCCTATAATATTTCAAATAAATATGTATTTTCTTTTTTAGTTTAATATGATAAATTAAATTATTAAAATATTATTTTTAGTTTATTTTAATATGAATTAATTTATATTGTTAAAAAAATTATCAATTTAAAAAAGGTTTTTAGAATTAAATTTTAATAAATGAATCGATTTTTAATAGATTAATTGATTTCACACAATTTTTTAAAAAAAAAAGAGTGGATTCATGCTTTGTAACGTTGATTTCATATTATATAACATAAAATCTTAAATTTGTATATAGAAAAAGAAAATGGCACTAGGTGGACGGTGAATTTCCAACCTATTAGTTTTAGTAGTGGAATGTTCATAGGATATAAAGTGAAACATTTATGAGTGTTGAAATAATTCATATTTAAAAAATTAATTTCTTTCATAAATATATTTAATCTATGATTTTGTTTTAATGTAATATTGGTTAGTAGTATAAAGTGTTTATTTAACATATACATATAATTTAAACATACTTTTATTACTCTTATGAAATATAAGGGAAAATGTAAAATTGAATATATATATTGGTAAGAACTTAAAATTGTTAGGTTACTTTTGATATTTTTTTTTCTTTATTTTAAAAATAAAATCTAACTTTTTCTTAAGTGCATTATGATATTATAGTACAATTATTTCTTAGTGTCTTATTTTTTTGGAAGCAATATCATTTTCTCTTAGTTTTAATATTTCTTTTTTTGCTGGATGAAGCAAGTGTTCTCACTTCTGAAACAAGATGAGGGAAATGAATAGAAAATTTATTTGGACATCATCTATCTTGGGTACACAATTTACCATTCTTAATTATGAGGTAGATAGTGATAATATCATGAAGAGTGTTATTGTCAAAAGTGAGATAGATATTTCAAACATTGTCCCTTAGATATGAGATGAGAATGCCTTCATCTAGCTAGGATGGCTCATACAACTTGTGTTGGGAGACATTAATTATTAAACAAATAGCAAATTACTATGGAGGATCGAATTTGAAGGCATGGACATTAATTATTAAACAAATAGCAAATTATTGTGGAAGATCGAATTTGAAGGCATTTTCATGAAGTTGCAAAATTTGACGGTGACCATAATGAAGTAGATGAAGGTTATATCACTGATCCCCTTGAAAGCACTATTTTTTAGGATACAACCATACTGTGTCACCCACTTAGAAGTATGAGGGGTTATAATGGTGATTACATAATATAATTTTTATGTCTACTTGGTTATGATAAAGGGAGTTTCCTACTTGCAGATTGATACAAGTTAGATTCTAGCTAAATAAGGCATAATGCATCACAAAGTGTAACACACCCAAATGACCCCTTTATGTATTTCTTTGTATCCATGTGTATGTTTGTGATATTCTAGCCACCCAAGTGTTTTAATAGACTAGTGAGTCTAATGTTGTAACTTGTAATCACAAGCATGCTAACAATATAGTTAGTTACTATTAGGATGGCTATAAACTTAGCCAATCTTGAACATGGCTATAAACATACTTAATCTTGGAAGCTCACAATCCACTTCCTCACTAGAAATCCCTAACCATACAATACATATCTCTAATCATATCATCATTCTTCTTTAGATCCCCCTCCTTATTAACTATTTCTAACCCTATGTAAGTTTTTACTTTTATCTTTCATCTTACTTCCCCCTTATATCTATTGCTATTTTCATTTTTTAATATCTAGAACCCCCTAGTATTGAATCTTTCTTCCCTCCCCATCATATTTTATACTCTACCTTTAAACCACCTTTGATGTACTTAACTTCTAAACATTCCCTATTTTTTAGAATTAATCTTTCTTTTTTTATATTTAATCTTGATTGTTCATTTATCATTCCATTCCTTCTCCTCTCAATTAATTTTAACAATCATTTTTAATAATTTCAAACTCTCCAAAACCTATTATACTTTTGTTTTCTCCCTTTATATATTAATTTGATAATAGTATAATGACATGAAAAAAATATGAATAAACATTAATTTCATTAATTAATAATATTATGCAATAAAATATTGATAATATAATACAATTAATTATTTCATTATGAATCAATATTATTACAACACTAACAATAATGTTAAAATTAATATTACTATTTAAATAATAATATCATTAGTTTTAATGTTAATAATATTATCAATATTAATGATATTACTATGATTTTAATTTTAGTGAGTAAAAATTAATAACAATTTTAACTAATTAAATATTGATATTGGATTATTATTAATTAATTATAAAAAAATACATTTTCTTTATAATTTATTTAATTAATTAATTTTGAAACTCATTTTTAATTTAACTAATTATTAGTAATATGCTGTAATTAATTAATTAAAATATTGTAATTAATTAAAAATATTATAGTAGTGTCTAGAGGCACTTTTACAACAAAGTACACCCGATAATGAGTGTAATGTAAGTAACATTTATCAGTTTTTTTTAAAAATAATATCTATTGCAAATAAAAATAAATATATACATAGAAAAAATATACACCATTCATTTTCCGAAAAGATAAAAAGTGATTAAGGAGGAGATTAACTGTGATAAAAAGTGATTAAGGGGAAGATTAACTGTGTCAAAATCCTAAAATTTAACTATTTGAAAACTACTATGATATTGGCATATAATCAGTTTTCCTATTAAGCTTTGCACTGATAGATGTATTGGCATTTAAGCTTTGCACTCATGTGGGCTTTGTACACACGAATTTAGGGTTTTTTCCTCTCTGTGGGTAGAAATCTGTCTAAATGACTTATCTGCTTTACTTAAATAATATCATTGGATTCAGTATAGTATTTCTAATTTATCCATATTTACAAAAAAAATTAAATAGTTTAGATTTATTTTAATAGATTAGATTTATTATTAACTAGTCTAGATTTATTTTAATAAATCTAATCAATTTCTAAAATTTATCTTAATAAATCTAATCAGTTTCTAAGATTTATAAGATCAGGAAAGATCTAGGTTTATCTTTGGTTTCTTTTATTGTTTAAGGCGGTCTTTGAACTCTGCAACACGTCGTGGAAGCAGTGCTGCAGAAGACATAAGACAAGTGTCTTGCAGTGTCTTGAGACGGTCTTTGAGCTCTGTAACACGTCGTGGAAGCAGTGCTGCAGAACGTTATATGTGTCAGAATATCCCAAATTTTGAAACCACAATGTCATTGCTTAGAGTTCTGACTGTTCTTTAACAGTCAGAGATCAAAATACAAGTTATGTTGATAGGACAGACAAAGTTTTTAATTCAATTGAATGTGCAAATCGGCATATCCACTTAGGTTTATGTGAATTTGTTAAAAACTTATGAAAAAACAAATAATAACAATACAGACCAAAAAGATATATTCTCCATATAAAATATATATATTTTTTAATTTTAATGAAAGTTCACTGTCTAAACTATATTTTGAAATATATTATATGAAAAAGGCTATTAAAATCTCTAATTTTATTCAAAATGAGCAACCACCTTTTATTTATTTATTTATTTGGTTGGCAAAAGCTCCTCCATTATTACATTTGATGCTCAGCTATGGCATTTAAGAGGGCGGTATATTACTGCAGCAAATACCACCATTAGCACTAAGTTCACATCTAGGTGTGTCTTTTGTACAGTCAGCATCTGTTTTGCAGTGCACATTGGTATTGCAATGGTAATTATAGCCTGCGGCACTGACTGGTATGATATGGTAATTATCTTCTGGCTCACTGGAGGGTGTGCAAGCAGCACTGACTGGTATGATAGGTATGGTAGTATCTTCTGGCTCACTGGAGGGTGGGATGGGTATGCCTGCAGCACTGACTGGTATGATAGTATCTTCTGGCTCACTGGAGGGTGTGATGGATATGCCTGCAGCACTAACTGGTATGATAGGTATGATAGTATCCTGTGGCTGACTGGAAGGTGTGATCCCTATTGTACGAGGAATGCCTGCAAAATTCACAATAAGAAAATTAAACAAAATATTCTGTTACATTAATCATATCATCAAATTTTAATCACAAACTAATTCATTTTCAAATCAAAATAAGTGATTTGAAAAATGTTCCAATAAACCATCTATCTTGAAAAACTCTTTCTAGATAAAATATTATAACATATTATAGAACAGCTAACCTTCATTAAAATAAATTAACCAGATAAATTTAATCTTACCCTGAACACTTAAAATGAAGCAAAGAACTGCAATTAATCCGACAAACATTTTAAAATTGATTGACATGAGAAAGAATTTTCCCATTTCTCTCTCTCCACAATAATGCACACACCAGACCAAAAACAATGTCTCCCGATAACAATATTTTGTTTAAAGTCCTCAACAAAAAGCAGCACTGCTTATAAGAACCTTGCTAACTGTATTTATAATAGTGCGAGCCTGCTATGACCTGAAAGATATGTTTTCAGTCTATTCCGCATGCAATGGAGATGCAGACGGATATATATTTATTTCATTCCAAAATATCTCTGATAGTATCTCTGAAATTCTGTGGTTTCTCTAAAAACAGATATATTTATTTCATTCCAAAATATCTCCGATAGAATTTCTGAAATTCTGTGGTTTCTCTGTAATTTGAGAGAAATACTCTTCCCGACAACCATGAGAATTTCTGATAGTATCTCTGATAATATCTCTGATAGTATCTCTGAAATTCTGTGGTTTCTCTAAAAACTGAAATATTTATTTCATTCCAAAATATCTCCAATAGTATCTCTGAAATTCTGTGGTTTCTCTGTAATTTGAGAGAAATTCTAGGCAAAAATACTCTTCCGGACAACCATGAGAATTTCTTTGGGGCACTATAAGTTTAGGGTTTTTTTAAAGCTGGAGCTTGAATAACTTTTATAAATAAATAAGCATATCATAATATGTTAAGTTATATGTTAAGTTATTTGGTAATTATTTCATGGCCATTTTATGTTAAAATAAAATGATATTTGAATATTGTAAATGTAGCAGGAATCCATTTTATATCTATTTTGAATTAGCAAAATAACAAAATGATTCAATAGATGATTAATATATTTTTTTAATTTAATATGGTAAATTCATAATTTTTTAAATAAATAAATAGGTTTTAGTGTGAATTTCATTTAGATTGGTTTTCATTAATTTGTATTAAATTAAATTAAATTTTTGTTTGTTTGATTTATTGAGATTTTGATTTACATATTACCTTATAATATGGTGATCCTCAATTGAGTTGGATAATTTGTATTTTATTTTATTTATATTCATTCAATTTTCTTTTAGGATATAATGACCCACTTAGAAAGATGAAGGGTTATGATTGTGATCATATAATATCTTTATTTCTGCTTGAATATGATAGAGAGAGTTGCATATTTGGAGATTGATAAGAATTAGATCTTTCACAAATATATAGTAGACTTTGTGTATTTGATTATGATAAAGAGAGTTGCATATTTGGAGATTAATAAGGGCTAGATCTTTCGCAAATATATCAGTAGACTTTATGTGTACTTGACTATGATAAAGAGGGTTGCATGTTTGGAAACTAATAAGGGCTAGAGGTTTAAAAAGTTTCAGTAGGCTTCTAGGCATTTAATTGTTGCTACAAAGTAGGATCCTATGTGTTTAGATAGTCAATGAAAAGGATGAAATGAAATACACAAAAATCCCTAGGAAGGATGTGTAGGAAGTAGAAGTGGCTGGTAAAATCCAAGCTTTTGATACTGGCTAAATAAGACATAATGATTGACAAAGAACACCACCACCAAGATGACGATGTGTGTGTGTTAATTTAGTAATTGGGCTTGTGTTTCTATCTCTATATGTTTTGAGGTTGGAGGGCCTGTGTGATTAAGGATGAAGAGCATATATGCTAAAAGGTTAGTGAGTCTAATTTTGTAATATACAATCACACCTATAATAATAGTACAAGTAGTAAGTATTAAAATGGTTATAATAATAGTACACCTAGTAAGTATTAAGATGGTTATAAACTTAGTCAGACTTGGAAACTCACCAAGCCCCAATGATCCAATACCTATATCCAATTGTTTCATTCTTCCTTTTTTGATACCCTCCTTGTTACCTACTTCTAGGCCTATTTAAATTGTTAGTCTTCTATTTTATCTTGCATCCTACTTACATCCTTGACCATTTTCCTTTTTAATGGCTTCACAACCCCTTTTATTTAACTTTTCTTCCCTCCCCTCCTTTATTTGATCACATTTTCTCTTCTCTACCTTTAGTTTAATGTCTAAACATCTCCACTATATTAGAATTTAATTTCCCTCTTTTATTTAATTTTTTGTACATCATTTTTTTCTTCTTATATCATTCCATTTTGTTTCTTGCTTATTAATTTTAATAATATTTCTCAATAGTTTCAAATCAAATCATTATGCTTTACCTTAGCTAATTTATTGTGTCTCTAGTCTTCCTTTCAATGCTTTTAAGTAATAATCTAACCTTAGGTAGACAGAATATTGATAAAGCATTAATTTATATTTATATTAATAATACTATTCAAGGAAATTATTGAAAATATAAATAAAATTGATCTTATCATTATTATTTACACTATTATAAACAATATGAATAGTTTTAATAATATTATAATTGACTCTTTTATAATAGCACCTTAACTAATATTATCAACCAAACATATCACATTATAATATTATTGTAAATATTAAGATTACATAATTAATTAATATCTATTAATATTAATGAATCCTAGCCTGTTAATCAAATATTAAATAACAATACTAATTTTTTTTAGTTAATATTATTTTTTCCTTGATTAGGGGAATCAACATCTAGGTCAATTTGGTACTCAAGTGTTAATTTGGAAGCTTAGTGACAAATATCAACCATGGGAGGATATTACTCTTTTAGAGAGGACCAATTTTGACTATTGAAGCTCTCAATTTGGACAAGGGAAAGTATAATTTTGAATTAAGACCCACATGTGCATTTTTAATCACTTAAGCCTAAAAAATAAATTGGACACCCATGGATGGCTATAGCTACAAGTCAAGTGACCCTCATTTGGACATCATCATGAAGAATTTCTTATATTCTTCTTTCTTTAGTTTTGGCTCACACAAGTGTCATCCATGAAGTTGGGACCTAGGGTTTGGTTTTATCAATTGACCATAGATTTCACTCATTGTTCAAGGGTTAGTGAGTTGACTTCAAACAATGATAGTTGATTGAATGCTTCTAAAGTAGGGTTTTGAGTATTAGGATTGTTGGGTTCATCTTATGGATATTGTTTAGTTAATTTGCTGCATAGGTTTATGGTTGCTGATATGGACCATTGTACTCTCTCTTGATGAATCATTCAATGACAATCTAATAAGAAGAAGAATTTGAAATGGTTTTCCCCATAGAGGGTTTTTATCTTAGTGTTTCTATGTGTGAACTCTTTTCTTCTAGTAAGAAGAAGAATTTGAAATGGTTTTCCTAGTAGTGGATTTTGCCCTAGCCTCTAACCAATCCTAGTGTCTCTATGTGTGAACACTTTCCTTCTTTTATTCTTTTATGTTTTGTTGCATTAATGATGATGACGATGATTTTCTTTCTATATAATTGCATATGTTGCTAGATAACGTTGTAAATCTGAATAATGTTACTAACTTTATGGTGTGAATTCTATATGTAAACGATGAAATGCAATTATCAAAGCAAGAGCAATATATCCCTAAGAAAAAAATAAATTAACATGGTATGAGAGTTGGGCTAAAGAAAAGTCATTGAGATCACTTTATGAATACACCTTTGATGGAAGTGAGAGAAGATGGAGGAGACCTGAAATAATACTAGGGTTTGAAAGAAACCCTAGGGAATCTATTTATTATTGTTTTTGGGATATTATCATGTTAGGGGTTGGAATAAACCCTCTATTATAAACCCTAGGGAATCTATTTATTATTTTTTTAGGGATATTATCATGTTAGGGGTTGGAATAAACCCTCCATTATAACAAATATTTGAGACATTCAACCTAGAAATCCTAGCATGATCACTGTGTAGATATTGTAGCACTTATGAGATAGGATGCAGCCTTAGATGGGTAGTCTCCATTAGGCCTATGTTGATGAAGTTGAAGGCTACAATTTTATATGGACAATGGACAGTCATGAATCTTGAAGGCTGGTTCAAGAGGGAGATCATCACCTCTCATTGAAGATAAGCACTTTTATATTTATGTTACCTCTTTGTGTTTCTATTCTTGTTTAAGTTTATTGCTTTGATCATTACTTATACTTCTTGCATGTATATGTAAGTATTTGGATACTTTTAACCTTCTCATGAGATGGGATAAGTGTATCCTTCTTGAGGATCATTTGAGGTGCAGAAAAATAGGGCTAGTGTAGGAAGAAAAAAGTTAGCACTAGAAAACGAAAAAGGCACTTGATGAAAAGTTAACAAAGTCGTCCAACTCACTATGTTAAATAAGAAGGTGCACAGGTATTTGAATACTACAAGGTAGACATGGTGTATTGTTTCAAATTTATGTTTCAATTGCAATATTAGATGGAAAGGTAAGCCTTAAGGTATGATGACAATATCACCTTCGGAAATGGCTCATGCATGCATATGAAAGTAAGTTTGATTCATTGTACTTATGAGGAGATGGCCCACTTGGTATTGAGTCATGGTAAAGCTACTTAGAAACATTGAATTTTTTAAATATATATTAATATACTTGATATTTGGCAAGAATATTTTTATTTTATACATAATGGATTTCCTGATCTCATAAAGAAGGCTTGCACATTGATTCTTATATATGATAGTTTGATACTATTGATAATGTTTGTGATAAGCATGATAACAGAATGATAGAATTCTAACAATATGATTATTTCTTAGGATTTCCTTGTTTACCTTGGCTTAGTAATTATGACGCATCTTAAAAGTGGATGCCCTAATTTGATGATTGAATAAATATAAAAGAAGTGATGAAATGATTACGATCCTTGAAGTATGACGAATCACTTGACAATTGCCCTAATCATATGACTTTAACACTTGATGAAAATTTGATGGCATGTAATGGTGAAGTATTTTATGTTGACATATGTCTATAATGAATATATGTATTAGAAATATAGTTTAATTTCATGATATAACATTTTTGTTGATGTATGGTAGTATTATGATACACAAGTTAATGACTCAAATAATGATGACTGAAGTGGTTGCTCGCTCATTAAGAGGGAGAAACTCTCCATAAGACCCCTACATCTATTATCGTTTGCATTAAATGTATAAAATATTCCTTATTGATGAAATTTTTTGGCATAACTAGATAGTTTTATGATGTTCCTGGTCTGCAGCAAGTTCTCATTAGAGAAGAGAGGTTTTCATTTAGTGTAAGCCCCAATTGCACGAAAGAAGATTAAGAGTGTGATTATAGCTTCCAAACCTCATGGAGGAAAGCCTATGGGTGTGGTTATGCTTGTTGGTCACAAAATATGAAGCCTCATGCATAAAATGGGAAGTGTAAAATGGGAAGTGTAAGTGGAGTATGACAATCCTACAGACATGGAGTAGAGATCAGAAAGTTCTATGATCATGGAAGTTTAAATGTTTAACTTACTATAAACTTGTTGACTAAACTTGTGTTTGCAGGGGACTCGAATATGCATATTATTATGTTAATTTGATTTGATCATTGAAGTTAGTATATAATGGTAATTGATAACAATTGTAAGGTTTTGACACAATTTGGATTATTGACTTAACTTAGTTGGCTTGGATAATGATGATGCCTTAGAACTTTGACATGATGCTTGATGGTTCATAGACATATTTTGGGATATGGATTGATTGAATTTACATTCATAACAAATTAAGGTTTTGACTTGATAATTGTTGATTTTCCTTGATGATAGTGCTATGTGGGCATAGTGACTTTAAGTGATTAAAGTTGGCATTGATTTTATATTGCCTTCATTGTCTTTGGCACATTGGTTAAAGTATAAACATTTTAGACTTATCCTTTGTATAAGAATTTTCTTCTAGTTACATAAATAATTCATGTTATGATTATATGGATGACCTAATGGAATTTGATGTTGTTTGATAACAATTTGTTGACACGACAATAGATGAAGTCATGACTTGGTCTTTGGATGTGAGTTCTACCTCACATTTGTTTTGAAGAGTTTGTTATAGGGATATTGGTAGAAACTTTTATAATTTTGATATTAGTTTTGATTTGGAATATAAGGCTTGATAATATGACTTAGTTGATTTTATTGCACAACATTGATTTGTGTAAGGATGAGAATATTGGTTTGTTCAAGTGTTAGGTTTGCAGAAATCAAATCTCCCCTAGCCTGGTATGTCTACATCCATAGTTACCTGGTGAAACCAGGAATATGTGCCAATCCAAACCTCTACTTCAAAAGTGATCCAAGGTATGACTTTGATTTTGGTTTTATATGTTGATGGTCTATTCTTGATAGGTAATGAGCCTCTAATGATTAAAGTAAGAGGGAGTTCAAAAGTTTAAAATAAAGAATCATGGCATGATGAGTTACTTCCTAAAGTTTGGAAAATAAAATCTATATCATGAAGCTATTGAAGAGTTTTTGGAAATTAGAAATGCAAATCCTTAGATACTCTGATTGAATTATGCACAAATATTGTTGGACCTGCCTTGGAAAGGAAGCATTGGTGTTCCATGTAAACACCCGCCCATATATATATATATATATATATATATATATATATATTATATTATATATATATATTATATATATTATATATATATATATATATATAATCTAAATCAAGTCATTATTGAGTAGCTTCATACACATTGAGTTTCCACCAAGCACCCCTGGAGATATTTGCATTTTTTGGTCTGAGATATTATTTCCTTATGATATGTGACTGCATGGATGTATTGATACTCTTTGGGATTTATATTGATTAGATGAACACATCTAGGAGTTTCCTTAGTATGAGATATTCCATGATATCTTTTGATGAGAAGTTTGTAGCTTTATGCAAGAACAGAGGTTGAGTAAGATATTGCTCACATGGATAAATGTGAGGCAAGTTGAAGAATCTCTTTGGAGATTTGTTTTATTAATTTCTGGATATGACAAGGATACATCTTGATAATATTGAGTGGGATCTCATTGGCAGAGAATCACATATATAGCTAGGACTGAGATGTCTTCATATATTCAAACATTTTTGTTGTATGCCTAAGAAATTCATAATACAAAGATTAAATAAAAATACAAAATATTTAGTTAGATTAATCACATCATTAGAATTTGATCACGAATTAATTAATTAATATGATTCATCCTCAAGACAAAATAAGGGATTTGAAAAATGTTCCAATAAACTATCTATCCTAAAAAAAGTCTTTTAAAATAAAACATCTATCCTAAAAAACTCTTTCCAAATAAAATATTATACACAAGCTAACACTTAAAAGATATGTTTTCAGTCTATCCCTCATGCAATGTTGATGGAGATGGATATATTTATTTCATTCCAAAATATCTTTGATAGAATTTGTGAAATTATGTGCTTTCTTTGAAATTTCAGAGAAATTCTCTCACAACCATGAGAATTTCTTTGGGAGCTTGAATTATATATATTATATTATATATATATATTATATATATTATATATATATATATTTTATATATATATATAAAAAGGATTGTCATAATATATGTTAACTCATTTGGTATTTTTTTCCATAATCGTCTTTATGTTAAAATAAAATGATATTAGAATTGATTTATATTCTTTTTGAGTTAGTAACATGACAAAATGATTCAAGTGGATATTTAACATATTTTTTAATTTAATGAGATAAATTCATATTTTTTTAAATAAATAAATAGGTTTTAGTGTGAATTTAATTTAGATTGGTTTTCATTAATTTGTATTTTGTTTAATTTAATTTTTGTTTGTTTGATTTATTGAGATTTTGAACATTGAATTTTATGATTTATATAATACCTTATAATATGGTGATTCTCAATTGAGTTGAATAATTTGTACTTTATTTTATTAATATAGATTCAATTTTATTTTAGGATATAATGACCTATTTAGAAAGATGAAGGGTTATGATAGGAATCATACAATATTTTTGTCTCCTTGAATATGATAGAGAGAGTTGCATATTTGGAAATTGATAAGAATTAGATCTTTCATAAATATATTAGTAGAATTTATGTGTATTTGATTATGATAAAGAGAGTTGCATATTTAGAGATTAATAAGGGCTAGATATTTCGAAATATATGAGTAGACTTTGTGTACTTGATTATGATAAAGAGAGTTGCATGTTTGGAGATTAATAAATCTAGTTGTTGCTACAAAGTAGAATCCTATAAGGTGGATGGAAACTTAAAAAGGGCTATAGACTAGTGCTTATAACAAATTTCAAAGGAAAATATATTTTGACAAAGTGCATTGCTCTATCATAAAAATGTTTCACTAAATGTAATGGCTTATCCCACTACTTATTTTTGGAGTAGTTGGACCAATGTGTGATTCACCACTTCACTCTGGCTATGAGTTTACATCTTTCATTACAATATATGCCAAAATGAGTTTTGAAAATGATTGAAAATGAGCATCCATATAAAAAGTTATAGTTGAAGGAAGGTGATGTATAATTTTATCAAATATGTTGTGATGAACTATCAAGTAGAACACCAAAGTTTATCCAAACATGGATGAAAAAAAATATTTATTTTAATATCTAATAATAAAAGCTTGTTATAGGGCATGAATAAGGTCATATTTGAAGAAAACGCACTATAACATAAACACAATCATGTGTTTAGATAGTCAATGAAAAGGATGAAATGAAATACACAAAATCCCTTCAGAAGGATGAGTAGGAAGTAGAAGTGGCTGGTAAAATCCAAGCTTTTGATATAGTCTAAATAAGACATAACAATTGACAAAGAACAACACCACCAAGATGACCATATGTGTGTGTGTGTGTGTGTGTTAATTTAGTGATTATGTTGGTGTGGGGCTTGTGTATCTATCTCTATATGTTTTGAGGTTGGAGGGAAATTGTGATTAAGGATGAAGAGCATATATGATAAAAGGTTAGTGGGTCTAATTTTGTAAAATGTAATCACACAGGTAATAATAGTACACTTAGTAAATATTAAGATGATTATAATAATAGTACAGGTAATAAGTATTAATATGGTTATAATAATAGTACACATAGTAAGTATTAATATGGTTATAAACTTAGTGAGACTTGGAAACCCGCCATCCACTTCCTCCCTATAAATCCCAATGATCTAGTACCTATACCTAATTGTTTCATCCTTGTTTTTTTATACCATCCTTGTTACCTACTTCTAAGCCTATTTAAATTTTTATTCTTCTATTTTATCTTGCTTCCTACTTACATCCTTGACCAATTTCCTTTTTAATGGCTTCAAAACCGATTTTATTTAACTTTTCTTCCCTCCCCTCCTTTATTTTATCACATTTTCTCTTCTCTACCTTTAGTTTAATGTCTAAGCATCTCCACTCTTTTAGAATTTAATTTCCCTCTTTTATTTAATCTTTTATACATCATTTATTTTTCTTCTTATATCATTCCATTTTGTTTCTTTCATATTAATTTTAATAATATTTCTCAATGGTTTCAAATCAAATCATTATCCTTTACCTTACCTAACTTATTGTGTCTCTCGTCTTCCTTTCAATGCTTTTAAGTAATAATCTAACCTTAGGTAGACAAAATATTGATAAAGCATTAATTTATATTTATATTAATAATACTATTCAAGGAAATTATTGAAAATATAAATAAAATTGATCTTATCATTATTATTTACACTATTATAAACAATATGAATAGTTTTAATAATATTATAATTGACTCTTTTATAATAGCACCTTAACTAATATTATCAACCAAACATATCACATTATAATATTATTGTAAATATTAAGATTACATAATCAATTAATATCTATTAGTATTAATGGGTCCTAGCCTATTAATCAAATATTAAATAACAATACTAAATTTTTTTAGTTAATAGTATTTTTTTCCTTGGTTAGGGGAATCAAAAACTGTGTCAATTTGGTACTCAAGTGTTAATTTGGAAGCTCATTGTCAGATATCAACCATGGGACGATATTCCTCTTTTCTAGAGGACCAATTTTGACTATTGAAGTGATGAATTGAGACAAGGGAAAGTGTAGTTTTGAATTAAGACCCACATGTGCATATTTAATCAGGTTAACGTAAAAGATAAATTGGACACCCATGGATGGCTATAAATACAAGTCAAGTGACCCTCATTTGGACATCATCATGAAGAATTTCTTATATTCTTATTTCTTTAGTTTTGGCTCACACAGGTCTTAAGTGGTTCGTGGAACTTCACTCACACAAGTGTGAGATTGCATGGTCTCAAGGTCACACATGTCTAGGGTTTTTGGTCACAATTGTAGGCTTGTAACACACAATTTATGGTTGCATTCACATGCAAGTTGGCTCATCCATGTTGCTGAAGCATTTCAACCTCACACACATCATGTCATCCATGTGGCTCGGACCTAGGGTTTGGTTTTATGAGTTGACCATAGATTTCACTCATTGTTCACAGGGTTAGTTGACTTCTTACAGTGATAGTTGATCACAGGGTTCTTTATTTGACTACTTACAGTGATAGTTGATTTCATGCTTCTGAAGTATGGTTTTGAGTATTAGCATTGTTGTGTTCATTTCATGTATATTGTTTAGTTAATTTTCTGCATAGGTTTATGGTTGTTGATATGGATCATTGTACTCTCTCTTGCTAAATCATTCAATGACAATCTAATATGAAGAAGAATTTGAAATGGTTTTATCCATAACAGGTTTTTCCATGGTCTCCAACCAATCCTAGTGTTTCTATGTGTGAACGTTTTTTTTTTCTAATAATAAGAATTTGAAATGGTTTTCTTTGTAGTGAATTTTTCCCTAGTTTCCAACCAATCCTAGTGTCTCTATGTGTGAACTCTTTCCTTCTTTCATTCCTTTATGTTTGATTTCATTAATGATGATAATGATGTTGTTCTTTCTATATAATTGCATATGTTACTGGATAATGTTGTAAATATGAATAATATTGTGATGTTATGGGGTGAATTCTATATGTAAATGATGAAATGCAATTATCAAAGGAAAGAGAAATATATCCCTAAGAAAACATTAACATGGTATGAGAGTTGGGCTAAAGAAAAGTCATTGAGATCACCTCTAGGAATACACCTTTGATGGAAGTGAGAGAAGATGGAGGAGACCTAAAATAATGCTAGGCTTTGAAGGAAACCCTAGGGAATCTATTTATTAGTGTTTTATGCATATTATCACGTTATGATTTGGAATAAACCATGGATTATATCAAATATTTGAGACATGCAACCTAAAAACCCTAGCATGATCAGTGTGTAGATATTCTAGCATTTATGTCAGATTCAATGCAAATCTAGATGGATAGTTTCTATTAGGTGTGGGTGCTCATGAATTTGAAGGCTACAATGTTATATGGACAATGGATAGTCATGAATCTTAAAGGCTCGTTTAAGAGGGAGATGATCACCTCTCATTAAAGATAAGTACTTTTAGGTTTATGTTACCTCTTTGTGATTCTATTCTTGTTTAAGTTTATTGCTTTGATCATTACTTATACATCTTGCATGTATATGTAAGTATTTGGATACTTCTAACCTCCTTATGAGATGTGATAAGTGGATCCTTCTTGAGGAACATTTGAGGTGCAGGAAAGGATGGCTAGTGCAGGAAGAAAAGAGTTAGTGCTAGAAAAGGAAAAAGGCATGTGATGAAACGTTAACAAAGTGGTCCAACTCACTATGTTAAATAAGAAGGTTCACAGGTATTTGCATACTACAAGGTATACATGGTGTATTGTTTCAAAGTTATGTTTCAATTGCAATATTGGATGGCAAGATAATCCTTAAGCTATGATGACAATATCACCTTCAGAAATTAATCATGCATGCATATGAAAGTACATTTGATTCATTGTACTTATGATGAGATGGCGCACTTAGTATTGAGTCATGGTAAAGCTACTTAGAAACATTGAATTTGTTATATATATTGATATACTTGATATTTGACAAGCATATTTTAGTTTATATATAATGGATTTCCCTTTCTTATAAATAAGGCTAGCACGTTGATTCTTATATATGATAGTTTGATACTATTGATGATGTTTGTGATAAGCATGATAACCATGATGGTAGAAGTGTAACAATATGATTATTTCTTAGGATCTCTTTTTTACCTTGGCTTAGTAATTATGACACATGGTAAAAGTGGATGCCCTGATTTGATGATTGAATAAATATAAAAGAAGCCATGAAATTCTTATGATCCTTGAATTATGATGAAGCACTTGACAGTTGCCCTAATCATATGACTTTAACCCTTGATGAAAAATTGATGGCATGTGATGGTGAAGTAGTTTATGTTGACACGTTATGTCCATGATGAATATATGTATTAGAACCTGATATAGTTTGATTTCATGATCTAATAGTTTTGTTGATGCATGGTAGTATTATGATAGACAAGTTAATGACTTGAATAATGATGACTGAAGTGGTTGCTCATTAAGAGGGAGAAACTCTCCATAAGACCCCTACACCTATTATCATTTTCATTAAATGTATAAAATATTCCTTATTGATGAAATTTTCTCACATAACTAGACAATTTTATGATGTTGTTGGTTTGCAACAAGTTCTGGTTAGAGGAGAGGGTTTCTCTTAGTGTAAGCCCCAATCGCATGGAAGAAGCTTAAGAGTGTGATTATAGCTTCCCAACAGCATGGAAGAAAGCCTATGGGTGTGGTTATGCTTGTAGGTCACAAAATATGAAGCCACATGCATAAAATCAGAAGTGCACATGGAGTATGACAATCCTGTAGATATGGAGTAGACATCAGAAAGTTCGATGCGCATGGAAGTTAGAACGTTTGACTTGCTATAGAGAATGCAAACTTGTTAACTAAACTTCTGTTTGCAGGGGACTGGAATATGCATATTAGTATTTTATTTTGATTTTATCATTGAAGTTAATATATGATGGTAATTGATAAGAATTGCAAGGTTTTGACAAGATTTGGATTATTGGCTTAACTTAGTTGGCTTGGATAATTGATGATACTTTAGAACTTTGACATGATGCTTGATGGTTCATAGAAATATTTTGGGTTATGGATTGATTTAATTTACATTGATAAAAAATTAAGGTTTTGACTTGATAATCATTTATTTTCCTTGATGATAGTACTATGTAGGCATAGTGACTTTCAGTGATTAAAGTTTGCATTGATTTTGTATTTCCTTCATTGTCTTTGGCACATTGGTTAAAGTATAAATAGTTGAGACTTATCCTTGGTATAATACTTTGCTTCTAGTGACACAAGTAATTCATGTTATGAGTATATCGATGGCATAATGGAATTTGATATTGTTTGATAACAATTTGTTGACACGACAATAGATGAAGTCATGACTTAGTATTTGGATGTGAGTTCTACCTCACATTTGTTCTGAAGAGTTTGTTACAAGGATATTGGAAGAAACTTTTATAATTTTGATATTAGTTTTGATTTGGAATCTAAGGCTTGATAATATGACTTAGTTCATTTTATTGCACAACATTGATTTGTGTAACCTTGAGCATATTGGTTTGTTCAAGTGTTATGTTTTGCATAAAGCATTATATGAGGCAATCTCCCATATTTACCTAGTGAAACGAGGAATATGTGTCAATCAAAGACCTCTACTTCAAAAGTGGTCCAAGGTATGACTTTGATTTTGGTTTTATATGTTGATGGTCTATTCTTGATAAGTAATGAGCCTCTAATGATTAAAGTAAGAGGGAGTTCAAAATTTTAAAATAAAGAATCATGGTATGATGAATTACTTTCTAAAATTTGGCAAATAAAATATATATCATGAAACTATTGAAGAGTTTTTGGAAATTAGAAACGCAAATAATTGGACACTCTTATTGAATTATGCAAAAATATTGTTGGACCTGCCTTGGAAACCGACAGTTGATTGAAGCATTTGTGTTCCATGTGAACACCCGTCCACACACACACACACACACATACACATATATTCGCATAGAACCAAAATAAATTAATGATTGAGTCGCTTCATACACATTGATTTGTCGCCAAGCACCCTTGGAGATACTTGCATGCATCAATCCATTTTTTTCTGAGGTATTATTCCTATGGTATGTGACTGCATGGACGTATTGATACTATTTGGGATTTCTATTGATGAGATGAGCACATCTAGGTGTTGCCTTAGTATGAGATATGCCATGATAATTTTGGATGAGAAGTTTGTAGCTTTATAGTAAGATATTGCTTGCATGGATAACTGTGAGGCAGGTTGAAGAATCTCTTTGGAGATTTCTTTGAGAAAATTCCCAATATGACAAGGATACATTCTCATAATATTGAGTGGGATATGATTGGTAGAGAATCACATATATAGCTAGGACTGAGATTTCTTCATATATTGAGACAATGTTGTTGTACTAGACAAGCTTAGAATTTTGGTTGCTACCTCCATGAGAGGGAGGATGAATAAGGTATCCTTTTGTGATATATATATATATATGTTCTAACATAATATTTGATTTGAAGTCTCGCATGAACAGGATATTGCTTCTATTGAGACATGATAATTGAACTCTTGAGTGAGTTGTTTAAGTCGATGCCAAATATGAGCACGATGATATGTTTATAATCTATAGAGATCAATACCAATTGAGAACATTGAGCCAACTCTTCCCCCCTTTCTGAGCTACCAAGATGTGTTGAAAAATGCAGCAAGAAATTCTGAGTTTGATTGCCTTGATTAAATTGAGAAACTTCAAATTTCCATATCTAGGGACAACTTCGATGTAATTAAATTATGAGTCAAGGATTTTTTCAGCTCTTTTACCCATTAGATTTGACTTAGAGGAGTTACAGTTAAGTTGACCATGTGTGATTTCTAATTTGTAGCAATCAAGGCCATTTATTTCAATTTGTTTTTAGATAAACTAGTTCTAACTGTTGGAGGGACAACTGGAAGGTTAGTTGTGAAGTGGGACTTCAATGTAACTCAATGATCATCTAGTTAACTAATTAGTCAACACAAAATAGCTAGTGCATGTAGAGAACTAGAGTTTCCCACCTGTGGTGGAGATTCCAAGAAAGTGTAACATCAGTTGTTGACTAGCACTGTGTTAGCCTTACTCTCATGTGTTGGAAACAATTCTAAGTCTAAAATAATTAAATTAATTAAAATCAAGAAATTTGGATTTAATCCTACCTTTCTAGATTGAGTTTGTTCATCATGGTTAGGAGTCAATTTAGGCCTAGTTGGTTGAGATATTCTCTCCAACTAGTTAGGTTCGTAGATTAGTGTTTGTTTGAGAGATTTGCTCAACCATAGTGTACAAGATAAATGTATTAGCTTGAGACAAACTTCCTCATGTATTTATTTGTACTATTATCATTATTTTTACATTGCATTATGAGATGCATACAATAAGGTTGAGTCCTTTTCCACCATTTCTATGTCTCTGATATTTTGTCATGTGTGTTAATTTTGTTTAATACTCTACATGTGGTATCACAGCAGTAGCATGTTGAACTGTGAATTATTTTTATGTCCCAAGTTGCTTAAGAATTGAAATCTCGATTATTAGCATTCATAAATAAAACACGTTGTTGAACTTGCAAGACATAGGTACATAGGTGCGTTGTCCACGAAGTAGAAGAAGACTCCTAAAATTGATTCATTGTGGGTAAATACATATGAACATATACTTGTGAAATGGAGCCACCCGTCAATGCTCCTACGGCTGATCACATGAAAGAAGACATGCATACTTGTCGCGTGTGTGGATTAAATTTGGCCAATGCTTTTAGGGCTGAGCACATGAAAGAAAACATGCATACTTGTCATGCGTGTGGACGAAATCAATATATATATTGAGGAGGAAAGAAATGCATCAAATTTTAATCAGATGGGTTGCATTAAAAAAAAATGCACAGAAGGGGGATTCCGTCTCTAGCCAGGGGAGGTGAGTACCAAGGCCAGGATGGACTGATAAATGAAACTATGAATTATTTCTTTGTAATATATAAGAGTGTATTTTTGTGGGAAAGGGTGGAGTCGTAGAATAGGGAATTCCGACCACGGGAAACGGATGTGGGGCATGCTATTCTTTGATGTCAAGGCTTGAGGACATCTACACAGGGATTCAAGAAGGTAATAATAATTTTCTTGTATATTTGGTCCAAGACTCATGACAAATACTTGTTCTTCACCCTTCCATCTTTGAAAATTGGAGGATGGGGAAAGCTCTTAGTTGTAGATTTCACCTCTCTAAGTTGCGGACTATATTTTTTGCCAGTTTCTGTTGAGAGAGACTTTGTTCAAGAAATAAGGACCTCGACATTTTCGTTTGTTAAAGAAGAAGCCTAAGTTTTACCTTTATACTTGATGTGGGTTACCTAGATAACACCTTCAAATGAATGCTAGTCAAATTCAATTTCAAGTATCTCTGCCCCACTGTCACTACATGGCTGCATTTGCATGAAGAATTACTTTCTGTGTATAATATTAACTGGTATGGGATTATCACACGCAATGATATATGATGAAAATGAGCCAACATCATTGAGAAAATAGCCGAAAAGAAGACCAACATGAAATATGAAATGTTTATGTACTCAAATCTTTAATAAAGACATATTTTTTGTGGTGTTTAT
>APFE030928011.1:222495-248749 GCA_000404065.3 Pinus taeda | reverse complement strand
TTTATTAAAGTTCTCATTTCAAGAGTTAGCCCTCTTAGTGTTAATCATAATCAATAGTTTATTTTGAGAGAGCCCTCTCAGGTTAGGGAGGCTAATCCTTAGCCAAGAGTCTGGTCTGAAATAGTTACATAGAGTCTAACTGATTAGCAGCCATCAGTACATGATTTTGTGATAACACTCCCCATCTCTCTCCCTCCCTCTCCCCCCCTCTCTCTCTCTCAATTTTTCTATTTTATTTAATTCCTTCTTTTTCCTATCTCTATCTCATTTATTTCCAACGCGTATATTGTCCTTTATATTTTATCTAATGTTCACCAATTACTAAAGTACATTTTCAAAAAATTGATATTACAATCATTCACTTGTTTGAATCCTCTCTCTCTCTCTCTCTCTCATTTCCATTTTTGGATTTGATTTAATTCCCTATTTTTCCTATCTCTATCTCATTTATTTCCAACTCTCTCTCTCTCTCTCATATTTCCATTTTTGTATTTTATTTAATTCCTTATTTTTCTTATCTCTATCTCATTTATTTCCAACACGTGTATTGTCCTTTATATTTTATCTAACGTTCACCAATTACTAAAGTACATTTTCAAACATTGACATTACAATCTTTCACTTGTTTGAATCTATTTTAGATCACACACTCCTCGTTGAAAGGATGTTTGATCTCTGAAAGTTAAGAGGATCGATTTGGATCAATGCGACTTTTATATATTGTTCTATAACATTATTATAACTCTGGTGTTGTCTATATCTCTAACTCTACCTCTTAGATATAGATTTATCTCTATATCTAGATATAGATCTATCTCTCAGTTTTTGTTTTGGCTATGGTTTAAGCTTTAGTTCTTGGCTTGTGTCGGGTACCAAATCGGGCCATATTTTTGCCTATTTCCATTACCCTTTTTGATATTTTTGCACTCATTTACCCAAGCTGTTATGTTAAATATACAAGGTAAATTCCCCCCTTACTGTCCTATTGCTATATTTTAATTAATGAAGTAAAACGTATAGAGTTTGTTTATTTTCGGAATTAAACTATATGTTTTACCACAACATGAGAACAGGAACCCTCAACTCAGCGTATTACAACAGATCTGGTAACGACCAATTAGAAGGAGGTCACATGGCTCAGAGAATAGATGCCCTGAACTATTCTTGGGCCGTCTTGCTATCCCAGGCATCTGATGCTAATACCATTCCAACCAATGTATATCTTTGTATCTGTAGTTGCTATGTTTTCGGGAGAACTGTTAATCTCCCTCGCCGTGTATAAAACGCAGGTTGATCCTGTGAATGGGGTTTCACCCATCAACATTATAAACTTCTGTTACCGATTAATAAAAGATCATCCATTTTGTTGTTCTAATTCTTTTCGTGGCTAACGCAGCCCTGATTAGAGAGCTGGGCTCGCTCTTCTAATCATGTGCTACGTCTTTGTGGGGGTGTGTGATTTTGTCGTTTGTGTTACTGTTACAGTACTTTTTGTTTATGATTATTTCTGCAGTTCTATAATTGATTAATCTTGCATTTATGTTTTGAATCTTAAACCATGAACCCTTGGTTGGGAAAGATCACGCGATTTCCCTTGCATATACCTTTCGCATTGCCTTGAAAGGATACACTCCCAGATTGATAAGATTAATGTCAAAATCAGGTAGATAATCACCCCTACTTGGACACCAACTTTTTGGTGCCATTGCTGGGGAGGCTAACAAGGTGCAAACAACAACCCAGACTAGCCAGAGGGTCAATCTCTCATCCTGGGGAGAGAACGAGTTCTCTCACTTGGCTTCAGGTCCTGAGCATAGGTACTCTTTTTGTTTATTTATTCTTTTCGTCTTTCTGATTATTTTGGGCCATTCACTTGTCCTGGGGAGGGAGGAGTCCTTTGACGCCCTGCTTTAGGCCTTGAGCTAGAATTATTTTTCTTTCTTAACCTGTGTGTGTTTTCTTTTTGGGGGAAAACCCTAGTCTTACCCTAGGGAGGGACATTTTTTTTTATCCTACTCAGATCTGGAATATTAGGGTTTCCCGTGGTGTTTGATCGTTTTTGGTTCTTGTTCTTGGGGAGGGAGGAGTATTTTGATGCCCTACTCTAGGCTTGAAACCCTAGGGTTTTTATAGCTGCCATTCTTTTTCTTGAGTCCTTCATCCCGGGGAAGGAACAGTCTTTTGACACCTTACTCCAGGGTTGAAGCATTATAGGTTCATACAAAAACCCCCCATCAATCCAACTTTTGTATGAATAGAGAACCCAATAAAAGGGGTAGAGGGAGAGCCCCAAGAAGGGGAAGACCAGAGCTGGGAAGAAAAACCTATATATAAGAGATCATAGCAAAGGTTGAATTCGAAGCATCTTCTCACGTAGCTGTGAGACCAGGAGCAAGAAGGGTGAAGTTAGAAGGATAGTCAGTGGAACAGCTAGTATCAGCGATAGCATTCTATGGTGATTCAACACAGCAGGTCCCTATGACCGTGGAAGAAGCATCTAGCAGTGGACTTGAGTCAGAGAATCTTGAGCTGGTGTTAGAAGAAGAGGAAGTTGCAAGAAGAGCATCGGTAGAATTGGACCATTCTGATAAAGGAAAGGGAGTTGTAGCCAAAGGATCAAGCCATCAGGCCATAGGAGAAAGAGCTGAGGAGATATCTACATCACCAAGAGATCGGGGAAGTGCTACCAAAGCAACTCAAATCCTGGTAATAAAGAATCCTCAACTGCTCTCTGCAGAGCCTATCGAGATCCCCAATGATTATTGGAAAATATTCATGGCTCCTACCAACTCCATTGATCTCCCGAGATCTGGGAACCTGTGCGCCTACAAAGCCTATTCCATTGGCAGCTTTACCAACTTTCCACGGGCTTATCTCTGAAGACCCCGACACATTTCTATTTGAGTTTGATATAGTATGCCTAGGGTATGACTACACAATGGATGCCCAGAAGCTAAATAGTTTCCCTTCCACTCTAAAAGGAACAGCTCTGCGTTGGTTCATGGGCCTTGGAGGAAAGTCCATTTCTACATGGGAAGATATGCAGACAACTTTCTTGGAGAAATACCAAGATTACTGTAAATCTCCGAACATTAAGGAGGAACTCTTCAAGTTCGCACAGAAAGAAAATGAAAGCTTGGAAGATTGTGTAGAGAGGTTCAACTACACCTTACAGAGGTTAGAACATTCTGACCTGGATAAGGAAATATTAAAGATTATCCTCCTTTGATCCCTTCGAGAAGACTTGATGGAACTATTGAACATTGTGGGGAAGGGAGATATCTCTAAGGAGAAGTTCGAAGACATCTGGAAATTATGTATTCAGGGCTCAAGGGGGCTTGTGAGAAACAAGCAGGGGGTCTGTTTAGTAAAGGGGTCTGACGGGGGTGTTACAAAATCTGAAATTGGAAATTTTCTAGATAACCTGAGAACAAATATCTTCAGCACCCTATCAGCGTAGATGGAAACTCTGCAAGTAAAACAAAAGCATCTAGAGTTGGACAGGATGATGGCAGTGTTTTGTCCGAAATGCAGGAAGAAACATATGGAGAGGGAATGTCCACTAAATGCCATAGAGGAATGTGCGATCTGCAAGCTCAACCATGCGATCAGCTCATGCCCTTCCTTACCGGGCTTGAAAGAAGTGTTTCAAGGAATGGGGAAGGACACGGAGCAACAGTATCTCATGGGATCGAGGAAGCCATGGTAACCTCGACCTCCAATGGGAAATCAAGATATGTACTTGGATCCATCTCAGTATTTTAATAATTGTAATATGAATCCCCAGACCATGCCTTATCCTCCCATGTGGCCATAGTACTAGTACCCACTTGGCAACAGTGGAACCCCCAGGGCAGTATGAGCTCCCCGTGGGCTCCAACTTGGCGAGGATCCACTCCTGGTCAGTTTCCTCAGAAAATGCCTTCGCAAATTCCTCCATAGATGCCCTAGCAACAACTTCAATTACCCTCCAATGTGTCTCTTGGCAACCAGCCTGCCTGTCCACACCTCCCAATGCAGCCTAACCCTAACCCTAACAATAAGGGAGATCATCAAGTTGATGTCCTTAACCTGCCTTCATATAGTATCTCCACTGCAGAGCTGTATGAAATGAACTTGCGATCAGGTCAGACAGTTAATTTCCCACCTCCTCCAGTTATCGTTAAACAACTTGATAGTGAAGGGAGGGAGGCAGAGCTGGTCAGTGAAGAGCCAAACCAAATCGATCGAACCTAGATGCCTCCTGTCAAACAACATCATTCTGAACCACCTTATCTAGAGAGATTAATCATGAGAAAACCAGGTCCTCAATCTGAATTTGATTTACTAGGAGAGTTGCAGAATTTATTTGTTAAAATTCCCTTACTAAAGGCCATGAAGGATGTGCCAATCTATGCAAAGAAACTTAGGGAATATTGTTCCAAGAAACCTGCTAAGAAAATTAAAGATCCCCTCACTATACATGTTATGGGAAAGTTGTCAGATTTTATGATGGGAAAATCTATGCTGGTGAAATATGGAGATCCGGGGAACCCGATCTTGACAGTATAGATTAATGGGGTAGAGATTACAAATATGTTAGTAGACCTGGGAGCTACCAATGACATCATCACTACTGAAACCATGCACGTCCTAGGACTTCATAATCTAAAGCATACACCTACAATCCTGGAATTAGCAGATAGGTCTATAGTTAAACCTGTAGGAAAGCTGGAGGATGTGAAAATTTCAGTGAACTCATGGCATTACCCTATAGACTTCCTGGTGTTACATACACAGTCATCAGTGGGTGGTCATCCCCTAATTTTGGGGAGGCCATGGCTGGCCACTGCAGATGATTATATTGGGTGCCGCTCAGGGAATATGGTCATTTCTAACAGGCATAACACTAAGAATTTAGCATTGTATCCACCGACAGAACCAAATTCACCTATAAAACCAGCAAGCATTAAGAAGGTTGTATCTGCAGTAGAGGATGGAACGGAAGATGAAGAAGTACGACCTGTCCTTACTATTGGACAGGCCCTACAATTGAAAGCTGGATCACTTCTTTCATGGATGATCCCCATTTTGTTTTAGAACCAAACTGGCAGATCTTAGAATCCATCCTGAGCTATGAGACTCAGGAAGGTATGGAAACAATGGAAGGATTAGAGGAAACACCTGCTAATGCACCCCATAAAAGTATACAAGTGGAATTGGAACCTGGGAGAACCTTGAACATTAATATGAACCTGTCAGAATCTCAGAAGGAGCAACTTATAGACGTTTTGCGAAAACATAAGGAGGCCTTCACCAGGGATTATCCAGATATGAAGGAATCCTAGCTAACTTATGCACCCATCACATATACATCAAGGAGAATTGTCATCCCATAAGGCAACCTCAGAGGAGGATGAACCCATCGTTGAAGAACGTGGTAAAAGAAGAACTTCAAGAGTTATTGGATGTGGGTTTCATCTATCTAATCTCAGATAGCCAATGGGTCTCACCACTGGTAATGGTCCCCAAAAAGAATGGAAAATGGCAGATTTGCGTAGATTATCGAGAGTTGAATAAGGCGACACAGAAGGACCACTTCCCCTTGCCATTTATTGATCAAGTGTTGCACACATTGGCTGGTAAGAAGTATTTTTCTTTTTTGGATGGGTTTATTGGATATAACCAGATCCAGATTGCTCCCGAGGACTAGGACAAGACCACGTCTACATGCCCCTGGGGGACATTTTCATACCAAGTCCTTCCTTTTGGCCTGTGTAATGCTCCCACAACATTCCAGAGGGCAATCCTGGGAATCTTCTCTGACTTGATAAGTGACAGGGTTGAGATCTATATGGACGACTTTACTTCATATGGGGACTCATTCAGAGTGGGATTGGAAAATCTGGAAAAAGTTCTTGCAAGGTGTATACAAGCATGCGTCTCTCTGAGTACAATGGAATGTCAAATGATGATGGAAGAGTGAATCGTTCTTAGACATTTACTCTCGGCTGAAGGAATCAGAATGGATCCGGCAAAGATACAAGTAATTATGTACTTTTCCAACACCTAAAACGGTCACACAGGTACGCAGTTTCATTGGGTGTGTTGGTTATTATAGACGTTTCATAGAAACTTTTGCAAAATTAACACACCCTCTATTTCAGTTACTAACGAAGAATTCAGAATTTGTGGACTAAAGACTGTGATGTAGCGTTTACAAGAATTAAAGAGTTAATTTGCAGTGCTCCAATCCTTAGAGGACCTAACTAGGCATTACCGTTCCACATTCATACAAATGCTTCTCATATAGCAATTAGTGTAGTGTTGGGACAACAAGAAGACAAAATACCTTACACAATCTACTATGTTAGTAAAAATTTGGCTCTTGCTAACTTAAACTACACAGTGATTGAGAAGGAATTTCTTGCTGTCATTTATGCCATCAACAATTTCTAGCACTATATTACCAGGTATCCTACTTTTATGCACACTAATCATGCGACCATCAGGTATTTAATGAACAAACTTGTTACCCCTGGTCGAATTACAAGGTGGTTGTTACTGTTACAGGAATTTGATATCACCATAGTAGATAAACCAGGTAAAGATGATGTGGTCGCAAACTTTTTATCTAGGATAGAATGTGATGGTAAGGAAACACCAATTGAAGATGATTTTCTAGATGAGCATCTTTTTGCAGTTTCTGCTAACACTCCATGGTATGCATATATTGCTAACTACTTGGCTACAGGTAAAGTGCATCATCACCTATCTTAAAAGGAGAAAAGGAAGATCATTCACCACAGTACTAGATATTCATGGATGGTAGGGTATCTCTTCCACATGGGAGTGGATCAACAGATTCGGCGTTGTGTAGCAGGAGATGGTATT
This sequence comes from Pinus taeda, assembly GCA_000404065.3. Lineage (NCBI taxonomy): Eukaryota > Viridiplantae > Streptophyta > Pinopsida > Pinales > Pinaceae > Pinus > Pinus taeda. The sequence continues at coordinate 241,876 of APFE030928011.1, read as the reverse complement.
TTTGAGATATTAAAAGCTACACACGGACGACCGTGTGGGGGACACTTTGTAGACAAAAGAACAGGACATAAAGTACTGCAGATGGGGTATTATTGGCCCTCCATCTTCTGTGATGCACAGGATTATGTGCGAAGGTGTGGTAGTTGTCAACGGATGGGACAACCTAGGAAAGCAAATGAGATGCCCCTGTAGCCCCAGATAGTCCATGAGCCATTCGAGAAATGGGCCATCGATTTCGTTGGTCCCTTCAACCCACCTTCGTTTCAGAAGACTTACATCTTGGTCTACACCGACTATATAACTAAATGGGTGGAAGCCAAGGCTATCACGAGAGCAACAGAGCAAGTGGTGGTAGACTTCCTTTATGAAGAAATTTTTGCGAGGTACGGAACTCCAAGAGAGATTGTATCAGACAGTGGATCACAGTTTACTTCCCATATGATAGAAAAGTTAATGCAGAAATATGGGGTCAAGAATAGAGTGACAAACCCCTATCATCCCCAAGCGAATGGACAGGTAGAAAGCACAAACAAGGTATTGGAAAATATCTTGACAAATATAGTAGCAAGCCATTGCCGAGATTGGGCACAGAAACTCCCAGAAGCTCTCTAGGCATATAGAACGACATGAAAGAATACAACAAGGTTTTCTAATCCCCCTTGTTTCTGATGGAATTTGAGATTAGCACACTCAGAACAGCTCTGGAAGTAGGCCTAGATTGATTAGAGGCCTAGAAAGATCGACTAGAATAACTGAATGAGTTGGATGAAATTTGAGCAATGGCTGTCCAAAGAACTACTGCTATTCAATAGCGGAGAATGAAATGGCACGATAAATTCATCAAAACCAAGGTATTTCAGGTGGGGGACTAGGCATTATTGTATGACTCCAGATTTAAGGATTTCAAAGGCAAGCTCTGCACTTGCTGGATGGGCCCATATCAAGTGGACGCAGTGTTTGACAATGGAACGGTTAGACTAAGCATAATAGAATAAAACCATACTTCGTTCCTGGTAAACGGACACCATCTTAAATTATATCACCATCCAACCTCTAAAGATTCTTTTATTAGAAATCTTTCTGCTTCATATGATTTAATGGTCATTGGAAAACAAGATAACCTCACTCTGTTCTAAAAAAATAAAATTTAAAAATTAAAAAAATCTAAAAAAAAAAAAATTAAGAATCTAAAGAATATATATTTTATATATATATATATAATATATATATATATTATTGCTTGTTTATCGTTTGCAGGAGCAATGTAGAAATATAGCGAGGAGAAAGTAACACCGGCGCTGTCACTTTAACTGCTGTTACACTGTAGCTACCGTTACTCCATAACTGTTGTTACACCATAGCTGCCATTACTCCATAACTGCTATTCCACCGTAGCTACCGTTACTCCACAACTGCTGTTACATCGTAGCTGCTGTCACTTCATAACTGCTGTTACACCATAGATACCATTACTCCATAACTGCTATTACACCGTAGCTACCCTTATTCCATAACTTCTGTTACATCGTAGCTGCTGTTACTTCATAACTACTGTTACACCGTAGCTATTGTTACTCCATAACTGTTGTTACACTATAGTTGTTGTTACTCCATAACTGTTATTACACTGTAGTTGCCGTTACTCCATAACTGTTGTTACACTGTAGCTGCTGTTACTCCATAGCTGTTGTTACACTATAGCTGTTGTTACTCCATAACTGATATTACACCGTAGTCGTCATTACTCCATAATTGCTGTTACACCATAGCTGCTATTACTTTGCAACTGTCGTTACATCGTAGCTGTTGTTACTCTGCCGAGGTCGTTACTCCGTAACTGCTATTACTCTGCAACTGCTATTACACCATAGCTGTTGTTACTCCGTAACTGTTGTTACACCGTAGCTGCTGTTACTCAGTAACTGCCGTTATACTGTAGTTGTCGTTACTCCGCAACTGCCATTACACCTTAGCTGCCGTTACTCTGCAACTACCATTACACCGTAGTTGTTGTTACTTCACAATTGCCGTTACACTGTAGTTTCCGTCAATCTACAACTGCCATTACACCGTAGTTATCGTTACTCCGCAACTTTCGTTACACTGTAACTGTTTTTACTCTGTAATTGTCGTTACTCACAGTTGCTGCTACTCATTGTTCCGCTACTTCAGAGCAGCTGTTCTTCACTATTGCCGTTACTCACTATGCTACCACTCAAGTGCTGCTACACGCTGTGCTGTCACTCCATCAGGTAAGTTTGTAGGTACGTCTCTGTCATTTTCTGGATTTAATTAAATATTCTAAAAAGGACAAATAAATGTGCTGAGGACGGACGTCATTAAAGTTGGGGGGGGCGAATTGTCAAAAGAAATGATGACGTACCATGAAAAGAATTTAGTGCACATAATGCTACTCACCCGAATATGATGATGGCGGTACACTGTAATCATATTTTTAAATAAAATTTGGGATGCGGATTCGTACCACCACATCATATTGGTCACCTCCCCATGCGCTGCATTTAATTTTAAAAATACACCTCTGCACCACCCTAACTTGCCATGATATTTGAATGTACCAGTGCTGGATTCGCCATTACTCCCAGGCGTACCAGTATTGGATTCACCATTACTCTCAAACGTACCAGTATTTATTGTCCCATTTTTCCCAAATCATTCATGACATTATTTCAACTCCTAATGGTCTGGAGACCTACCACTCTTCCCTGTCAACCAACTGCAGTCGATGTGCGGTGTCCGCCTTCACAACGATGGGTGGCTGATCAATTTGCCATGAACCAGAAAGCACAAGAGTAGTTTGGAGTAATCGAGAGGTATGGCAAGTTTTTCAGAATGCAGGATGGGATGTATATTTTGACAGGTTAAGGGGATTTGACGAAGAATTGACAGTAGAATTCGCATGGAACCTGGGGGAAGAAGGCTTGCGGGTTCACGGAGTGGCGATTCCTATGACAGAAGAAATCATTGTGGAAGTCACTGGGCTTCTGCAAGTTGGGGAACAATTGTTTGTAAGGATAACTCCCCTTCTGGAATTTCCCGAGGCCTTCCTTCAAGCTAGAGAGAGGATAGAACAAAAGGGCAAGGGACCATATCCATGGGGAGAAGTAGCAGAATTTGTCATCAAATATATAACATGTGAGGGTAGATACTCCACAATTTTCAGATATCACCTTCGCATATTAGCCCATCTGCGATTTCCACAGGCAGAGGCATTCTCCATGAATGTGCCCTACTTCCTGCTAAGGAGCCTTCATCAGATGGTGCAGTCGGCTCAGGGGGCTTGATAGGTACTGGAAATCATTACACATCATGGGTTGGTGTGGCTGTTGATAATGCACGCTTTTGAACAGATTCTCATTCCATGGGAGGTGTTTCAGGACTCCACAGAGGAACAGGTAGTAGTTGCTATGGCCACTAGGGCAGAAGGATCTGAAGCCATGGAGGAGGATCCTGTCGAAGATGACTAGGTCAATCAGGAAGAACCAGAGGAGGTGGAGATGGAGACAGAGGAATTGGGGGATGCGGTAGCTCCCCAGGACCAAGCAAAAAATATGGAGATAGTGGCAGACACAAGGGTTGATTCAAAAAGGCCCTCCAGTACCACAGATGAGGCTGTACCACAAGAACCAGCTTCACTCGTGGAACTAGCAGAGCAAGAGGATACTACGACAGTCACAAGAGTAGAACCACAGCAGGCCAGCATGGGCTAAGCAGTTGATATGGCGACCAGAGGAACCCCACAGTGATCCCCTGCTACCATGGAAATAACGGAGGAGGTCGTGATCACTTCAGCCATGGAATTCAGAGAAGAGGAAGGTCTAGGGCAAGAAGGGCCCAAAATTGAGGAAGTTGTGGGACCCGTTGAGGAAGTAGCAGAAGATCCATGGCACGAGCTTGACACTGTACCACAAGAACCAGTGTCAACTTCGGGGCCAATTGTAGAAGATGCACCCCAATCCTCTTTCTCCGCCTCCATTCCAAGAGGAGAAAAAGTGAATCGTTCTCCTCAACGGGGAGAAAAAGAAGATGTGGTAATCCTGGTGGCTCTGAATTTGTTACAGAGGCCACAAACACATAGAGTGGAAGCCACCTCGGTGGCGGGTGCCTTAGAGTAGGAAAGGAGGAGAGAAAGTATGGAAGCTGGAGAACTGGGAGGAATTCCAGCAGACACAGCAGTGGGAGAATGTCTTGCTAGCACATTGCCAAGTGCATAACGTGTGCACGAAGAGGATATTGTGGTTGGCGAAGAGGAGGGACCAAGTGAAATGGTCCCGATGAGTGAGCCAACGATACAACTAGGCGAAGAGGCTGTTGAGCATGAAGAGCAAGCAAGGGAGGAAAATCCCCCAGTCAACATAGTAGGAAATGTTCTAAGGGATCTGCCTCTGGGGGAGGAAATATTGGTTAAATAGGAGTGGATAGAGCTGTGCGAACAACGAAGTCTTTAGATGAAACAAACGTACCAGCTGCAGTTCAAGGAAACTATGTGGATCAAAATGTAAGTGAGGAAGCTGAGAAAGAAGGTGAATAAAATGCAGAAACAATTAAGGAAGCACAAACAGTGAGCCAGAAGGGCCAAGACTATCTGTGTTGACGTAGAAATCCAAATGGAATAGATAGTCATGACCTCTTCCGACACTCAAACAGACCCGATTGACCAGTTATTTGAAGATCGAGAGTATGCCCTAACAGCTGAAATTCAGTCCTAGAAGTCTACTGCGGCCCAATATAAAAATGAAATCAGAAGGACTGAGGAAAGGGCCTCCACAACAATTTTTGGATATGTGGATCATATGGATGTGATGAGGTTACGACAGGCAAAACAATAGCTTAAGATAGAACAGATGGAGAAGAAAGCGGTAGAGCTGAAGAACGAGGAGGAGTAGATGTTCGAGATGGTGCAAGAGGTTATGGCATGTCTTCCCCCTGCTTCTTGTTATTCCTTATTTTTGCATGAACATTTCCTTTTATTCTGCATGGAAAGTATTAAAAATGAGGCCAGATATCAGATGGAGGATAGCGTACAATTCCTGTGGATTTTGAGAAGTCACGATGTACCCACACAACATCTGATATGTGAATTGTACTTCCACGGGTACTTATTGTGGCTGGATAGAGATTTCAAACCGGTCCCATATGTGGGGGACATTCATTTGAGGGCCCTCACCTCTTACGTTTTTAACCAGATTCATTAGCAGAAGGCTAGTGACACTTTTGAATCCAATAAAGTTACCAAGCCATTCATAGTAAGAGGGGAGCATGAGAGGGCAGACACAGTGTTCAATAAGCACAGGACCTTTTTATGGAATGGGGAAAATAGAGATAGGATGGTGAGGACACAAAAGTGGTGCCTTGATCTCTGTGTCATTCAATTGACCACATTTCAGAAAGAGGCCCTTGTTTGCTGTCAGAGGAGATGGATGATGTCACCAACAGTTGTACAGGAAAGAGAACCTTTTGGGGCACCAAATTTTGCACGTGTACTTAATAGGGTGCCCAGGTATGTGGCATGTTTCCAGACATGTGGGTCCTGGTGGATGGGGCTCCAGTTTCAATTCCAAGTTCTTTGGTTGCCTACTGATGAATATACTCCAACCTATGATGTCTCGACGGAGTGGTGGAAGGAAGTTGTCCTCTCGGATAGATTTAAAGTTCCAGGGACAGAAATGGCCGTGGAGTATGATATTGCCCAACTTCATCTAACATACAACCTACGGAACCCATATTTGTGCAAGCGGAGGACTGCATGAGGACATGGAGTAGGATAGTTGGGGGGAGATGTTGGGTACCAAATCGGGCCATCTTTCTGCCTATTTCCATTACCCTTTTTGATATTTTTGTACTCATTTACCCATAGTTATGTTAAATCTACAAGGTAAATTCCCCCCTTACTATCCTATTGGTATATTTTAATTAATGAAGTAAAACGTATAGAGTTTGTCTATTTGCGGAACTAAACTATGTGTTTGACCATAGCATGAGAACAGGAACCCTCAACTCAGCATATTGTAACAGAACTGGTAATGGCTGATCAACAGGAGGTCGCACAGCTCAGAGAACAGATGCCTTGAACTATTCTTGGGTCGTCCTGCTATCCTAGGCATCTAATGTTGATACTGTTCCAACCAATGTATATCTTTGTATTTGCAGTTGATATATTTTCGGGAGAGCTGTTAATCTCCTTCGCTGTGTATAAAATGCAGGTTGATCCTGTGAATGGGGGTTCACCCATTACCATTGTAAACTTCTGTTACCGATTAATAAAAGACCATCCATTTTTCTATTCTAATTCTTTTCATGGCTAACGTAGCCCTGATCAAAGAGTTGGGCTCGCTCTTCTGATCAGGTGCTACATCTTTGTGTGTGTGTGTGATTTGTTAGTTTGTGTTTTTGTTACAGTACTTTGCTGTTTATGATTATTTCCGCAGTTCTGTAATTGATTAATCTTGTATTTATGTTTTGAGTCTTAAACCACAAACCCTTGGTTGGGAAAGATCATGCATTTTCCCCTGCATATACCTTGTGCATTGCCTTGAAAGGATACACACCCAGATTGATAAGATTAATGTCGAAATCAGGTAGATAATCACCCCTACTTGGACACCAACAGCTTGCTTGCTCCCACATTGTTGAAGTCCTCCAAATAATTCTCAATTCTAACCAATCATAAATCTAAACTCTTTCATCAAAATTCATTCCCATCTTCAACATGCAATTCTCTTGCACTATCCAATAAGGAGACAAACTATATTGGTAGTTGATGAAATCACAACAAATTATGGTTTTATTATTCAATGTAATGTCAACAAAATACGCCATGAAATAGAAATTTCACAAGAGGATGTGTGGATCACCTTTTTCTACTAGGACCAATTATTTCCTATATGGAAACAATTATATATTGTTGCAAATGCTTACTAGCACTTAGTCCCTTCAACAATGTCACTTGAATGGGATCTTTGGTGTGCACTGATAGTACCTTGTTTCACAAAAATCATTTGAAAAATCCTACTGTTGTAGCCATATTTTCCACTTCATAATGTTGAGAGAGACTTTAACTCATATCACATTAGTTTTAGGCTAAAGTGCATCCCCTTTCACCCTCGATTTTTCTCATATAGATGCCTCACTCACCATTTTCCTTATCAACATGGGTATCAACGCTCCATCTCAATTTACATCCTTTCATGGAATCTTCAAACTACACATGATGTCTTTGATATTGGAGTGATGATGGCCCAAGGTTATAGAATTTGGATTTCCCAAGATGATCAGCTTGAGTGAGGGTGTCATGACTTGATTGAGGGTCAATTATTAAAGAAATTTCCTAACTCCTCTTAGCCCTAGGTGATTAAATACATCCTCCTAGATCTTGGAAGAGCATATATAAATAGACCCTCAAGGGCAGATGGGGAGGAGAGATTGTATATTGTCTTGCCATGCTAAAAAAATGTCACCCAAAAGCCTTTACTTGCTATAAGGATGAGCCCAGTCTATATTTGTGTGTCAAGGAAGTGTTAGGCTCAAGGATTTTAAGAGGATTAATTTGCTTCTAAGGTTATTATAATAGTTTTGATATACATTTATATATATTGTTGGATTGTTTCCACCTCTTACGTGCTTTTGTATACGAGATTATGATATGTGTTTATATGTTATGATTTGATTATTTTATGTACACTTACCTCCTTTATACTAGGGGAAATGGATCATCCTTTATTGTCTATGATGAAGTGTAGGTGAAATTTTCCAAGTATTGGAGTGAGATCTCTAGATGAATAGAAATATTTTTGGCCATTGAATTGAATCAAGTCCATAGTATATAGTAATGTGCGAGGGTGACCAAGTGCATATTCCATTCTTCCTTTATTTATATTTCTATATTAAATGTGAAAAAATATCTACGAGATTCTTGTTTAGCTTTCTATTGATAGTCTAGTAGATCCTAAGGTGGGATCTGTGGGACAAAATTCCCTTTCCTCGTGTAAAAATTGTGAAAATACAAGTTATGACTCCATTGGGTAGAAATCCATGTTGTTCCTCCATCTCCTTTGAGTGTCTCTTCATTTTGGTTTCTTTTGGGTCTTTTTCTGGACTATGACTATCTATACTGGGTCTATTATATAATAGATACAGAGCTTTTGATTCAGATCTGAGTCTTTTTTCTTGAAGAAACTTTCTCAATCATCCCATCATTGTTGCTATATGTAGAAAAATTTATTTATTAACCCCATCACTCCCTTTTCTTATCCATAGAGTGATGCCATTGCACCCTATACTTATATAGAGGGTGGTGAAGCCTGATGGGTTCACAAAAAAAATGCTTGTAGAGTCTAAAAAACACTCACTTTAACACACACAAAAAATACCTATATTTTTTCCTATGAACCCTAGGGAGTGTATTATTTTCAAATATACCCTCAAGAACTTCTTTTTGTTAGATCTGAGACTTTTTGGATCCATAATGTAGATAAATGACTTTCAGATTAATCACATTCTTAGGATTTGGTCGACGTTTTGAACCAACTAATGTGGTGTTGGCATTATGACTCAGGTGTGGCTCTATGGCACAGGTAAATTAAGTAAAAGGGTAAATTATATTTTATAGATCTATACACAAGTTCGGTGCGGCATAGGCACGTATACACGCAGGTTCAGCAACTGAAGAAAGTGTATACACGTATAGCCGCATTCAAAGCCTCAAGGAAAGGAGATTACAATGAGCCAGGATACATGTCTGAAGAAGAGGAAGAATCAAACTTTGTCAAGAACCTTCAACGAGGAACTGGAAGATTCAGAGGTAAGCTACCTTTCAAATGATTTGCTTGTGGAAGAGTCGGTCACTATGCTGCAAAGTGTCCTTATAAAGATAAACTAGACAAAGGTAAGGAACCTGTTAGATGGAACAGAAAAAAGAATGTAAATAAGAAGAGTTATTACACACATGAAGGGAGTGATGGATTGTCAAATAGTGATGAAGATGAACAAGGTAATAATGATAGACTTTTGATGGCTTTTGAAGATGATGATTTCTTGGATGTTATAAATGAAGAATGTCTTTATGAAGAAATTTCTAAACTTAAAATCTGTTTAGAGGAAAAGAATATGATTATAGATACTCTGACATTCCAACTTGCTGAAAGAGATAAACACAATGAAGAGTTAGAATGTGAAATTGTGGGACTTAGAAAAGAAATTGAGAAAACAAAAGCCCTTAATCTTAGATTTGCTAAAGGATCAGAAACTTTAGATGAGATTGTCAAAGTGTAGCATTCTCCTCTAATCAAGACAGGACTCAGATATTCAAAAGAAGCGTCTCAAGCACAAAACAAAGAACATAAGTCATCCACCTTCAAAAATTATCTTGACGTAGTGAGGAGAAGTGAACAGGTTGACAATCGACAACGAAAGCATAATCACGAGGTAAATCAGGGATCATTTGCTTCAAGGATGAACAGAAGCTTCAACTAACCACAGGTAAATCATTCTCAATTTACCTCAAGAATGGGTGTCAATGGAAACTACAATCATTTGGTTGGTAGGTTTGATAATCGAAGGAATTTCTTCAATGGCCAATGTTTCTCTTGTCGTAACTTTGGTCAGAAAGCTACTCAATGTGTTGCCTACAAGACCATCATGACTAGAGAAGTTCAAAAACAAAGGAGTATGACTGGGATCATGAAAAGAACCTACAATAACTTTTCTGCTCTTGAAAATGAAATAGAATGTTCTATTTATAACAACTTCGGTCATGAAAATTTTGAACGCAGGAGTAGGTTTCGGCAACCAACTCAGAAAGAGAAAGCTTCATTAACTCCCAAAACATGGAAAAAGAAAGAACCACAACCAGAAAGATGTGGGATAGCCTTATATGCAGAAGGACAGGAAAATCAGTGGTACATCGATAGTGGATGCTTGAAACATATGACAAGTGATAAAGAAAAACTTCAATCATATAGTGCCTTAGAAAAGGAAATGAAGGTCTCATTTGGAAATGACACCCCAACATTCATAAAAGGTAAAGGTTTTGTTCGTTTGAAAGAGAAAGTCAAAGCTGGAAATGTTATGTATGTTGATGGCTTAAAGCATAATCTATTGAGTGTCAGTCCAATGTGTGATCAAGGAATTGAGGTAATATTTCGATCAAATGGATGTATTGTTCATGAGCTTGATATAGGAAAAACAGTGATCAGAGGCATAAGAACTCCAAATAATTTATACATATTCAAAGAAGGACTACAACAATGATATCTAAGCAAGAATGATGAACACTGACTATGGCACAGAAGATTGGGGCATCTAAGCTTTTCTCAGATAAGGAGAGCATGCAAATATCAGGCCGCTCATGATCTTCCTGACATTAGAATTCTAGACAATACAATATGCAAATCATGTCAGTTTGGTAAACAAACCAAAACTAATTTCCCTGAAAAGGAAGGATCAGCTAGCAGGCCACTTGAACTTGTCCATACTGATATGTTGGATAGGACTCATGAAGTATAAAGGTGAAGCTTTCGAAAAGTTTAAACCATTCAAAGCCTTGGTTGACAACGAATTAGATCACATAATCAAATGCCTTAGATCTGATCAAGGAGGGGAATTTACCTCAGATGAATTTTTCAATTTTTGTGAAGAACATGGAATAAGAAGGGAATTCTCTACTGCAAGGAATCCTTAGCAAAATGGAGTAGTGGAAAGGATGAATAGAATGGTTCAACAAATGGCTCATGCTATGCTTGATGATTCTAGAACTCTCGCGACCTTCTGGGGTGAAGCCGCATTTGCTGCAGTTACTATTCTCAACAAGACAAACATCCGGTTAAACAACACTCAGACTCCTCATGAACTTTGGTATGGTAAGACTCCCACGGTAAAATATTTCAAAAATTTTGGAAGCAAATGCTACATCAAAAGGACTGATGAAAACTTGGGAAAATTTGAACCTAGAGCAGATGAAGGCATTCTCCTTGGTTACTCTCCCCACAACAAAGCATATAAGTGTTACAATAAAATACTTGGAAAAATTGTTGAAAGTATCGATGTAGTGGTTGATGAAGAAGGAAACACTCCTAGGCAAGTAAAATTTGAAGAGTTCGAAGATGATGATGATGACTATCCTTCAACATCAAATCAGAATCATGACGAAGAAGAAACCCATGAGGCACCAGAAGAACAGATAAGGATAGAAGAAAAGACTCCATCTAGGTACGTTCAAAAGAATCATCCAAAAACTCAAATTTTGGGATAGAAAGAGGCAGGTGTACAAACAAGAATAACCATTTCAGAAGCTTCAAGCTATCTAGCATTGCTCTCCTCCACCGAACCAAAAAATGTAAAAGAGGCATGCAAAGATGAATGTTGGGTCAAGGCCATGGAGGAAGAACTTGAGTAGATTGAAAAGAATAACACTTGGGAGTTGGTTCCTAGACCAAAAGATAAGAATGTCATAGGGACAAAATGGATATTCAAAAATAAGCTAAATGAAAATGGAGATGTGATTAGAAACAAGGCAAGACTTGTTTGTAAAGGGTATGCGCAACAAGAAGGTTTAGACTTTGACGAACTTTTGCACCAATTGCTAGACTTGAGGCGATAAGAATGTTCCTTGCCCTCTCTAGCTTTCAAAGGTTCAAAGTATTTGAAATGGACGTGAAATCCACCTTTCTGAATGGAGACTTGGAGGAAGAAGTATACATTGAACAACTAGATGGGTTTATCCTTGGAAATGATCCAAAACTTGTATGCATACTCAAAAAGGCTCTCTATGGCCTTAAACAGGCTCCAAGGGCTTGGTATTATCGGTTGGATAAGTACCTTCATCAACAAGGATTTTCAAAAGGATCAATAGATAACAATCTATATATAAAAATTGACAATGATAAATTGCTAATACTTGTTGTGTATGTTGATGATATCATTTTTGGTAGCAATGAGGAAGACATGAGTCAAAAATTTGCCTTGGTGATGCAAAAAGAACTTGAAATGTCTCTGCTTGGTGAGCTCACATATTTTCTTGGTTTACAAGTCCAACAAAACAAAGATGGTATTTTTCTATCACAAACAAAGTATCTCAAGCAGATCTTGAAGAAATATGGGATGGAGGATTCACAACCAGTATGTACCCCTATGGTAACCGGATGCAGCCTCAGCACAAATGATGAATCAACAGCTGTACATCAACCAACCTATAGATCCATGGTTGGCAGTTTGCTTTATCTAACTGGTACCAGAACAGACATTGTGCATGTTGTAGGGATAGTTGGAAGGTTTCAGGAAAATCTGAAGGAAACTCATCATTAGGCCGTTAAGAGAATTTTCAAGTATCTTCAAGGGACTCAAAACTATGGTTTATGGTATCCTAGAGATACAGATCTCACACTTCATGCATATACAGATGTAGATTGGGCAGGAAGTGTGGATGACAGGAAAAGCACTAGTGGTGGTGCATTCTTCATGGGCCCTAGATTAGTATCTTGGTTCAGCAAGAAACAAAGTTCCATTGCACTATCTACAGCTGAAGCAGAATATGTATCTGCTGCATCTTGCTGCACACAACTTCTTTGGATGATGCAAACATTACAAGACCTTTAAATCACTTGTACTCCACGTATTTCGATTTTTTGTGATAATACAAGTGCAATCACTATTTCAAAGAATCCTGTCATGCATTCAAAGACTAAGAACATACCTATCAAGTATCATTTTCTCCGAGAACAAGTGCTTGAACAAAAGGTCAAGTTGGAGTATGTTCCATCTAAAGAACAAGTTGTTGATATACTCACCAAACCACTGCCCAGGGAGACATTTGAATACCTCAGACAGAAACTGGGGGTAATTGATGCATCATCTTGCTGTTGAATCTTCTCTGTTCCAAAGAAAAGTGGTTGTACACGAGTTTCATAAGGAGTATCCACATACATACGTTGGTTTATGAAGATACAGTCACGTATATGTGGCTTGAGAAAAACAGTGGGCCAGGATTAGGATGGAAAGAGTCTGATATGGGTCTGACAGAGACTATCTGGCACAGGTTTAGGGGGAGCATATATTCTTCTAATAATGCATTGTTGGAATTATCTTAGAATATATTGGTTCAAATTCACAGATGTTTTGATTTCAGGTGGAATAGGTGCAGAGGGAGAACATGGTTGCTGGTCTAAATGATGATTGACAGATGCTTGCTCTCTATGTCATGTATTTCTTTTCTTTTCTTATCAAGGTCATGTAACAGCCTATCTTGGTTTCCCCACTACGCCTGGGATGAATGAAGTAATGTTCCTGTCTTTATCATGTGTAAATTCTTGGTGTATCCCCACTTGTTTGGGTAGATGAGTCAATTCCCACTTGTTTGGGAGATGGATGTATGTATGAGTCTTTTGTGGTAGGAAGGTCATTTATAGTGTATAAAGTCATGTTTCTCTTGCAGAACATCTTCTTGCAGATCTTGCCTACAGTCAGGGGGAGCTTGCACAACACAACAAAGCAGAAAATTCAGCATGTACTCAAGGGGAGCATAACCCTTTGCCCTTGATGTCAAAGGGGGAGAATGACTTTGAGTGACTTGCGGTTGCCATCAAGTACAAAGGGGGAGATTGTTGGCATTATGACTCAGGTTTGGCTCTATGGCACAGGTGTTGTCCTTGATGGCAACTCACTCAAATGGAAAATCATAGCTCAGGCACTCAGAATGGAAGAAAAGAAGGTATACGCAGGTTCCTCTCAGCAAAGTCGCGTATACACGCAGGATCAACGATCAAAAGGCACGTATATGTATGCATGCACTTTCATGCAAAGAAAAGCGCATACATGTGGGAGAATTTATGTTTGGTCCATAGTATTTAGTTTGACATGTTTGAACCTATGGTTTTGGTCCTTGGTATTGCATCCAAAGTGTTGAACCCAAGTATTGGTTCTATAATGGTTTTGGATCATGGTTTGAGTAAGGCATAGGACTATAAAAAGGGAAGGAGATCATTTGGCAAGGGAATCGACTAAGTGTTGAATATCTTAAGAGGAGCAAGATCTAGAATACTGGTGATTGGTGTATGGTGCACTGCTGGATTTGAACCAAGGAGGAACCTGAGCGCTTAAAGATGGATAAGTTCTATTGATGGATCAAGATTTTATGACTTGAATAGTAGTATCTTTGTAACCTTTGATCTGTTATAATTGGCGCATGATTAGATCTATAAATTTGATAATCTGGGTATAACTAATGTATAATTAAGTAAAAGGGTAAATTATCTTTTATAGATCTATACGCAGGTTCGGTGTGGCATAGGCGCGTATACACACAGGTTCAACAATTGAAGAAAGCATATATGTTGGTTGGAATTGATACAGCTGTGTATGTAAGCAGGTTTTTGCATAGTGAAGTAGCGTACACTTCATGAAATATGCTTTAGCTACTTCTGTTTATTGCTGCAGTGTTCTAGGTTCAGAATTGGTGTCTGGTTATTGTTACTGTTTTCTGGTTACAACATTCTGAGAAGTGTTTGGTTGATTCTATATTGGGTTTTACAAAGGAGATTGATTGTTGCAGATATACTTGATGTATGATTGATGTTATTCATGGATCCAGTCTAAAAATGTATGAAACGTGGTCCCTGGAAGAAAAGAGAAGGTTGTAGCCTTCTGCAGGTAGCAGCCTGCATACTAGTACCTTAGCTAGTACAAGAGCTAAAGGGGGTTGTAGCTCCTTTCTAGGTGAAGCTAGAGAATGGGAGAAGGTTGTAGCCTTCTGCAGGTAGCAACCTGCGTACTGGTATAAGACTGCATTAGTACAGAATCATTGTAGAAAGAAGTTTCTAATTGAAAGAAGATAGAGACAAATTGGAGCAGGTGGTTTTCACCCACATTGGGTTTCCACCTTACATCTTATGTTCTTTTGTGTGACTGGCTGCTCTATTTTTCTGTTCTTGTTTACTTTTTATATGATTCTGACACACAGATTAATGATCATCATCTGAAGAATAAATTAAAATTATAAGTCTGCAAGTTACACGCGAGTTTCATTAACCAGAGTTGCGTATACACACCATTTTCACTAACTGAAGTAGCATATACAAATTTTGGTGTGAATTGAAAAGAATTTAATAATATTGATTCATCTGCCCCTCTCAGTATTATTTTCAACATGTGGTCCATCTTCAAGACAAGGTGAAAAAATCATACAATCTTCATGAATAAATAGTAAGGATGCATCATTGCTTAGGGTGAGGTGATGGAAACTAGCCGTTGGATATTAGTTAAACAGGTAACTAGAAACCCTAAAAAGGAATTATTTAATATTTTAAATCTATTTATAAATTATTTGATATTCTAAATTAGTTATAAATTCTATTTAATATTACATTTTGTGATGGTGATTATTGGCGTTTTTTCTTGAGTGAGATTTGATATGATTTTTCTTGATATGAGTTTACATCTATAATTATAGACTATGGAATGGTAAGATATATTTGAGATATAATCCAAAACCATCTTTCTTTGTGAGAACTTATTGATTCTTACATCTTTGATTTTCCTTGCTTGAGGTTTTTGCAATATTTGATTGCCTTACTTGGTGACTTGTGATCTAGATAGGTTTTTAGATGTTGTGAACTTGATCAAGTGACTTATTCAATATTTGTTTTTATTCTTATTTAAAATGTATCAAATAAAATTCAAACCTATTGTGTGCTAGCTTTTGTTCCCTTTTTAGGGTTTGGGTTGTTTTTCCCTTGTAAAGGCATTTTAGGATTGGACTTCAGGATTTCTTATTGTATTATAAATACAAACTTTCTTTGTTTTTTTTTATGTTTTTTTTTGTATTTATTGATAAGAAATATATCACATCTTATTTTTTCAAGTTCTTAGTTTCAAACTTTTGAGTGCTTGAATGGTGCTTTTGCATTAGTGTTGGAGTGGATGAACTAGTTAGTGGATTGGTTTCATTTGAGAATTTTGTGTGTACTAAACATTAGTATGTGTGCCTTTCTTGTTTCTTGGAAAAAGGAAAAGAGTTATATACCCTTCCCTTATTTAGTTTTCATCAAATTTTAATGAATTGCATGATTCATGTAGTTTGGATTTTAGGATTGGTCTTGAAGTATTTAAACACCATCATAGTTGCACTCCATACCTCTGAGTAAACAATAGCCAACAAAATCAAACACTAATAAAATTTCCTTAGAATTTTTTGATATAGCTCACCAACATAGATTAGATTGTCTATCCTTGAAATAATATTGGAGAGAACACCCTTCAAGCCTACGAAACTTAAATTAGCTCTGTAGGTTTTAACCATGTACATAAATTACTTGCAAGTGAATTCTTCAAAAAAAAAATAAACAATGGTGAAAACATAAAACAAATATACATAGATATTTTCCCCTGGATCCCAAAACTAGGACTACCAAATGGATTTTTCATTATATTCCTTTCAATGTTAAAATACACACACACACATATATACATGTCAAAGAATTCATAAACCCCAATCCATTAACCCTAGATTAGAACATAATTGTAGTTCCCTTGACCGGATCTACAAAATATCATGGGTAGAAAACCATCATTCCCAAAACCATGCGAAAAATCCCATGCACGAAACCATGGGTAGGTCTACTCACCATCTTTGGGTCGCCCCCCCATGATGCCCCCGCTGCGCTCGGCGCAACGTACAACACCTGGGTCTATTCATGGAAAGGCTATAATACATACCCAACATTATCCCACTTGTTATTTTCTTTCCAAACATGGGGTGATAGGAGAGATTTGTCATTGGTCCAGGCCTATAATGCTCATTGTTTATCTACACCAACAAAACTTCTTGATGCTCACATAATTTTTCAATGCATTTGCAACATTATTCAAACTGTCCACCTTTACCAGCAATGCCTTTTTGTCCTCAACCATATCCCTTACAAAGTGATATTGAACATCAATTTGATTTGTCTTTGAATGATAAGTAGGGTTCTTAGCAAATAAAATTAGACTTTTCATGCCACGGTCTATCCTTATAGCTCGTTGCACCAACCCCATACTTGAACACAATCTCTGCAACCAAACTGCTTCCTTACTTGCATGAGTAATTGCCGTGTATTCAGCTTCTGTAGTTGAAAGTACCACTACAGATTACCTCTTACTCATCCAACTGATTTCTCCTCCAAATAGGATAAACACATACCCTTTTGTAGATCTTCTTTTATCCAGGTCTCTAGTCTAGTCTACATAAAAAAAGCCACAAATGTCCAAAACTTTGTCCAATACTAGTCTTTCTTGGTAACACAAACCATAATCACTAGTGTCATGCAAATACCTGAAAAACCACTTCACTATGTCCAATGCTCCTTCCCTGGTTTCACATAAACCTGATCAATACTCCCTTTACATGTGCAATTTTTGGTATGGTTCAAACCATTGCATACATCAAGCTACCAACTGCACCCGTATATGGAACATGGGACATGTCATCATCTTCTTCTTATGTCTTAGGACACTATTCAATAGATAACTTTACACCTACAAGAATAGGAACCTTCACTGGTTTATTATCTTGCATATTAAACCTCTGCAATATTGTTTGAACATACTTCCTTTGGTTTAACTAGAGCTTCCTCTTCTTGTCATCTCATTTAATTTCCATGCCCAAAATATACTCTCTAGCACCAAGATCCTTCATGTCGAATTTGGAGGGAAATTAGGTTTTCAAATCCTGGATAATTTCTTTTTCATTTCCAATCAGCAACATATCATCCACATACAAGACCAAATAAATAACACGGTCATAAATTAATTTAAAATGTAGATAGTGATCCACTTTTCTTATGCTAAAGTCAAGTCCCCGTATATATGTATAAAATTTATGATACCACATCCTTGGTGACTATTTTAGCCCATACAAAGACTTTTTTAACTTGCATACCAATTCTTTCTTACCATTCACCACAAATCCTTTAGGTTTCTTCATGTAGATCTCTTTTTCCAGATCCCCATGAATAAATGTTGTTTTCACTTACATATGTTCTACCTCAAAATGAAAATCAGCAACAACATATAAAATTAATCTAATAGAAGCTAAATTGGAAATAGGAGAAAAAATATCACCAAAATTAATTCTCAATGCATGGGAATAACTATTTACCACCAACCGAGCTTTGTATTTCTCCACATTTCCTTTTGCATTGATCTTCTTCTTAAACACCCATTTGCTTCCAATGGATTTCCATCCCGCTAGTAACTCCACTAGAACCCAAGCCTCATTTTTGTCCAAAGACGTCATTTCATCAACCATAGCCTCTTTCTAGAGTTTTCCATCCTCTAATTCCATAGCCTCCTTGTTGGCATTATGGAACAGGTTTGGAGCTATGGCATAGGTGTTGTCCTTGATGGCAAGTCCCTTTGGTAACAGATCTCAGTTCAGGCACTCAGAAAGAAGAAAAAGACATATACGCAGGTTCATCTAGACGAAGGCGCGTACACACGCAGGTTATTCATTACAAAAGCGCGTATATGTTGGGGATCATACTTTTGGTCCTTGGTAGTTAGTTCTTGGGAATTTAACCTATGTTTTGGACCATGGTGTCTCGTCTGATGTGTTGATCCCTAGTTTTGGGTTCATGGTATTAAAATGTTATGGTTTTGGACCATGGTATTGAGGAAGGCCTAAGACTATAAAAGAGGAAGGAGATCATGTGGCAAATGATCATCCAAATTATTATTGAATATCTGATAAAGTATTAGAGCTGGTATATTGGTAATTGGGTTGTGATGCAGATCTGGATCTGAATGAAGGAGGAACCTTAGCGCAAAGGGAAGGATAAGTTCTATTCATGGGTAATAATCTTTAAGCTTGAATGATAATATCTTTAAATGATTTTGATCTGCTAGATATGGCGCTTGCTTGATCTATAAGTCTGATAATCTGGGTTAATTAGTGATTGAATATCTGGAAGAGTGAATTATCCTTTATAGATCTGTACGCACGTTCAGTGAAGCGAAGGCGCGTATACACGCAGTTTTAGTGAAGTCATAACGCATATACGCATGTTGTTTCATATGCAGATGCGTATGCACACATGTTTCAAGCTGATAAAGTAGCGTATATGTTTTAAACGATGATCTTGCTGCTTCTGTTCATTGCTGCTGTGTTCTGGGTTCTGTTTTGGTGTGTGGTTTTTGGTACTGTGTTTTTGGGTACAGCTGTCTGAGAGATATCTACTTGGTTCAGATCTAATTGGTGAAAAGGAGATTGGTTGATGGAGAAATGCTTGATGATTGATTGATGTTCATGGATCCAGTCTAAAAATTTATGAAACGTGGTCCCTGGAAGAAAGAGAAGGTTGTAGCCTTCTGTAGGTCAGCACCTACGTACTAG